>VDFB02231789.1:0-18408 GCA_007258455.2 Sequoia sempervirens
TAACATTTCATTATCTCTAGAATTAACAATACTAGGGATAGCCTCCAGCAGCTGATTTTGATCATCAACATCAATGTCCTCTTTCTTAGACAGGAGATTCTTAAAGAAAAGAACAACTTCTCTTCTAATCTCCTCCTCCTCCTCATAAGTTCTACCATCTACCACAATCTTATCAATTTTGTTAGCAGCCCTGTGTTTAGAAGCTGAAAGGTGAAAGTATCTAGTATTTTTGTCTCCAACTTTTAACCAAAGAGCTCTAGACCTTTGTCTCTAGAATTCCTCTTCTCTGGAAATTACCTCATGGAGTTTTGAGAGGATATCATTTTCCTTTTCCTTAGTATCAACCAAATAGCCTTCCTTCTGAATTTTGTTTTAGATTTCAGACAGCCTAAACTGAAGATTATTTTTGATTTGAAAGATATTGCCAAAAGACTCTTTTTTCCACTTTCTGAGATTCATTTTAACTTCCCTTAGTTTTTTGGCAATTCTAAACAAAGCAGTGCCTTTAATTTTTATATTCCACCAATTCCTAACTTCTTCTCAGAGGAGAGGATGGGAGAGCCACATCTTCTCAAAATGAAAAGGGGTATTCCTCTTAATCTTTAAGGGGTCAGCAATGAAACTAATAGGGAAATGGTCAGAACCAATCCTAGGGAGGGTTTTCAAAGAACAACAATAATTTAAAAACCAGATATCAGAAACAAGGGTTCTGTCAAGTCTCACCTAGATCAAGTCTGACATAATTCTTCTATTCGACCAAGTGTAAGAGCTACCTTGTAAATCCAGATCAATCAAGGCATGATTGTTAATGAAATCCAAGAGGTCTTCTTTACTTTCTTCATTAATCTGAGACCCTCCAAACTTCTCACCCAGAAGGAGAGGAGAATTGAAGTCTCCCATGACAACCCAGGGGTCATTTTGAAAGATATTTCGGAAAGCAGTCAACTCTTTCCAAAAATCCTTACGAGCTTTTTTACAGTTTGACGCATAAATATTACACCGAATCTAGCTGAAGTTGTCTCTAATATGAGTAAATCTAGTGGCAACATGGTTAGGACGAGAGAAAAGAGGATCACCTCTTATGACCATACAGTTCCAAAAAGTCACCACCCCACTAGAAGCCCCAACAGAATCACTGCCCTGAATGGAGCAGTGCTGGAACAAAGAGATCTTTTCAACCTTTTCTCTTAACATTTTGGTTTCCTGAATGAGGAGAATATCAGGCTTCTGGTCCCGAGCAAAATTGTCTAAAATATCCTGCTTGTGGGGATTATTTAGTCCCCTTATATTCCAAGATAATAACTTCATGGGAATTTGGGCGAGAGAAGGAGTTCTGGGATGGTTTTTTGGAACCCATTCGCAATTTCTTGAAAGCTATGGTGCTCTCTTATCAGGTTTTTGGGTTTTCTTCCTTTGGCCATGGAAATTGCCCCACAGTCTGCTTTTGCTCTCGACATTGTTGAAATCCCATAGGGGGTGATTTTGATTCTGATATTCGATTTTTTTTTTTTTTCTTAGAAAGCACTTCTTCTCTATCAGTATCCTCTTGACTGTCTGATTCTTTACTAGAATCCCAATCTTTATTAGAAAGGAATTTCTGCTCCCAAGGGAGGGTATCCATAAGTCCATTCCTGGAAGGCAGAGAGTTGCTTTTTTCAAGAATACTTGCTTGGCTAGGGTCCGAGAAGGTGTCTTTAACAACATCAGAAGAAGCCAGATCCTAGAAAAAATTAGCTCCTGGGATATTTATCCCCACCGGAGACACAACCAAAGGAATGCCAACCTCAATAGAGAGACCCTGAGAATAAATATCATCCAGCCCTAGTGTCAAAGGGTTCTGAGAAAGGGGGCTCCTCTCCAAAGTAGAAGAATCTTCTGATTTACTAGGGGCTAAATTCCCTGCTTCCCATTCCACTCTAACCACTTTAATCTGAGAATCGGCTATAAGTTCAGGAAACAAAACTTGGGGGATCTGGGTGGCAGAGCCTTCATTAACAGCTTCTTCAGACATCTTGTGTTGAGATCCATCCATATTACTTAGAGCCAAGGTACCAACAGTACATCCCAATCCATCACCTTTATTCTGAAGGCCAGCCTTAATCTCAGAGGCAGGAACTTCAGGGGCCATGACATTAGGGCCAACATTACCAGCTTCACCCGAGTGGATGTCAAGGGTAACAGCAGCCTTTCCCACTTTCCCCGTTACACATTTTTCCTCCTGCTTCTTTTTCCAAACAGCTTTTGAGACCCTATTGGGTTTATCCGTTGCTTTAACAACTTTCATGGGGCAGTGTTTCGCCCAATGACCAGATTTTCTGCAGATAAAGAGGGCGAAAGGAATGGTCTCAAACTCAATAGCTTGCGACCAAGAGCCAAGTTTTGAGAGGATCTCAACATAGGAGGGGAGATCAGCATCCTGAGAGACACCAACACAAATTCTGGCAAACACCAGTCTCCTTCTAGCAGCAGTCATGGGGTCAATCGATAAGAGCTCCCCAAAGGAGCTAGCAATCCCCCTAAACACATCCTCATTCCAATATTCCAAATGGAGACCATGAAGTCTGACCCAAACCGGAGCATTCTCAAAGATGGAATCCAAAAGATCTAAGTTTGAGGACCATTTTTTAAGTGCAAGAGTGGATTTCCCAACAACCCATGGTCCTCCGCATCTAACAGCCTTAATATCATCCGAGTTCAAGAACTAAAAAGCAAAGAACCCTTGAGGGAGGGCTGCAACAGAAACACTACCATTCGTTCTCCATTTTTTTCTGATGAAATCCCTAACAAATTTATTTCACATATTTTCTCCTAGAAAGTTTACAAGCAATCCTATAATTTCATAAGCACTCAAGAGTACATTCACAAAAGCATTCAAGAGTTAATTATCAAGCATTTGGAGCAACATTATAGATTCAAGCATCATGTCAAAGTCTCCATGCATCATATGTATTTTTGGAGCTAACATTTGTCATGTAGGTTTTCATGATTCAAGCAAGCATTCAAAGACATTATCTCATATCAAGATCAAGAGTGAAGATCCAAATCCATTGAAGCCATTTCACACAAGATTGTAGCCTTTATTTCAAGGGTTTGGTGAGTTGCAACATTGCATATTCTTCATTCATCATCCCCTCGTCCTATTTCATTTCATTTCAAGGTTTAATTACCCAAATGGGGTTTGACCAAGGCAAACCCCTATTCCCTAACACAACAATAATTGTTTCCCTCTCTTTGATGTGTGGTTTGAAGATTTAGGTTGAAGATCCATTGAAGAGCAAGATTGGAGAAAGTTATCAAAGTTGTTAAGAAGTTGTCATCTTCATGAAAACTCACCTACAGATTGGAATTCAAACATTTCAGACTTGAAGATCGAACAAGACGAAAGCTACATAAGATCACTTGAGGCTACACAATTTTTAGTCAAACCTTGTTACTAGGACTAAATCACCACCTTGGGCATATGAGTCCCAATATATACCTACTTTCAATAGTTTTCTATAGATCTTGATTTGTCAAAAGAAGATTCTAGATTGTGTCCAGATTCCAGTAGTAGGACTAAATTGCCTAGTCTAGTGAATGAGTCCCAATGTACTTCAAAAACAACAAATTTTAGGGTTTTTAGATCTTGTTTAGACATCTTTTATCCTCTGAGTACTTTTAAATGTTTATCTCTATTTTGTAATTTGATTTCATGTTTTAAGTTTCTAGGGTTTAGTGTATTGGGGTTTGCATTTCTCCTTTGAAGCTTCATTCTAATGGTGAACCCCTCCTTTAATCACATCTAAGGAAACCTCCTAGTACCCTTCCCTAAATTGAATCATTGGGTTGAATTCTCTAGGGTTTCTTTTAATGAACTAAGAGTGAAATAGGTCCCCTAGTTCCATCTCCTAAAAGGTGAAACTCCTATTTCCTTTGGTTCATATACCTTATTTATGCCTAGGATATTGCCCATGCCAACTTAGATAACCTTATATAAGCCCTATAACAACATAATTAATTAAATATCAATATAATACTGATAATATGACTGATTTAAGAGTTAAGATAGCCACAATCCAACTATTTATGACCTGATGTACTCTAATATTAAGGGAATAGAATACCCCCCTCATCAGAGAAGCATTGTCCTCAATGCTAAGAAATTTTAGATTCTTTTGAATGAACTCTTCATCCTCCTATGCAACATCTTCAATTGGTAAATTATTCCATTGGATGAGATACTAAGTGAGTGTTTTGTTCCTTAGCTTCCTTGTGCATTTTTTAATAACAAAATTTGGTTCCAATATGATTCTTCCTTATTCATCAATCTCAAATAATATTGTTTGAGTAGGGATACTATTCTTAATTACCTTCTTTAAACAAGAAACATGAAAAAATAGATGTATATTTGTTGTTGATGGTAATTCAAGTTTGTAGGAAACACTACCTATCTTTTACATTAATTGATATGGGCCAAAATATTTTGGAGACAACTTGTTATCCTTTGATTGTTGCTTCAATGAAATTTTCTTGTAAGGTTGTAATCTCAATAAAACCTAATCCCCAATTTCAAAACTTCTTTTACTATGATGTTGTCCTACCTTTTTCTTCATTTTATTTGTGCCATGGATAGATTCTCTTTATGTCTTGAAAGTACCTTTTGTTGATGGAGAATGAGGTCCTCCACAATGTGAACTCTTGGTGACACCTTCAATGATGATGTGCTGGAAAGAGGATCTCCATGCAATGCCATAAATGGAGACATTTGCTATGAGCTATGAAAAGAAATTTTATACCACCATCTGCTAGTGCTAGCCAATCTACCCATTAAGATTGTTTATCTCAAGTGAAACAATATAGATATCCTTCTAAACATTTATTAACAACCTTTTTTTCACATTATATTGAGGAAGGTATGAAGAACTATGAGCCAATTGAGTACCCAAACATTTAAATAAATCTATCCAAAAGTTACTAGTAAATATAAGATCACAGTCCCTAACAATAATATTTGGTATACCATGTAGTTTTTGAATATTCTCCAAAAATGTTTTTTCCACTATACTTGATGTAAAAGGAAGTGATAATGCAATAAAATGCGTGTATTTAGTGAGGTGATCCAATACTACCATGATGAAATTCTTACCAGTTGATATTGGAATCCTTGTGATGAAGTCTATGGAGATATCTTCCTAATGTTGGCTAGGAATAACTAAGGGTTGCAAGAGACCAAGTGTCTTAATTGTATCCCCTTTATTTTTTTTACAAAGCAAACATTCTACCACAAAATTTTGAACATCCCCTATTAGCCCTTCCTAAAAGAAGTTATTATTGACCCAATTATATGTATTCAAACATACTAAATGACCACCAACTAGAGTCTCATGAAACTTTGTGAGATTTTTTTTTTTTGAGAGAGGAATTCATACAAAGATAAAATTACTCTTTATACAACAATGTATCTACCTTCCATAAAAACTTATTTGAACTACTAGGATCACTCTAATATCAATTTAAATGAGATTAGTTGTAGCAATATCATTTTCCCCTCTACTTCGGCTTCTATTGCCCAATCTTCTTGTAATATTGAAATGGCACACAATAAAACTTCATCCTTCCTTGATAGTGCATCTACTGCAACATTTTCAATCCCTTTATTGTAATATACAATCTCAAAATCATATCCCAACATCTTCGTGACCCATTTTTGTTTCTCTTTAGAATATAATATTTGTTCCAAATAATATTTTAGGCGATCATGATTTGTCTTAACCTTGAAGTGTCTACTCGTTAGATAAGGTCTCCATTATTTTATTACATGAAGAATAACTAGCATTTCCTTGTCATTAATAGGTTTAAGTTGTTTCTTACCCTTTAATTGAAAAATCTCAAAAGAAATGGGCTGACCCTCGCACATGAGAATCATTCTATACCATCTCCTAAAGCATCACAATCCATAATAAAATCCTTGGTGGAATCTGGAGTTGCAATCATTGGGGTTGTACACATAGCCTCCTTCAACATTTCAAATGTTGCATAAGCAGATTTGTTCTAGTGTAAAGAATCCTTTAATAAACATATTAGGGCTACTACTATGCAACAATAATTTTTCACAAATATTCTATACTATGTAGTTAATCCCAATAAACCCCTCAATTTCTTAATAGTTTTGGGAATAGGCCATTCCATGATAACCATAATTTTTTAGGATCCACCTTTACTCCATGTGAAACTGTGTCCCAAGTACTCCACCTCATTGAGACAAAAAGTGCACTTGGATGGCTTAAAGCATAGAGTTGATGATCTTCGAGAACATGTAATACTTGATCTACATGGTACAAGTGTTCTTCCCATGTCTTTCTATAAATCAATATATCATCAAAGGAAACTAATACAAACTTCCTCAATAATTTCTTAAAGATGGAATTCATCAAACTTTTAAATATAGATGGTGCATTGGTAGGCCAAGTGACATCACCAAAAATTCATAATGAACCTAATGGATCCTAAATTCTATCTTATAAATATCTTCTTCCTTAATTTTAATTTGGTGATAACCTAATCTAAGATCTAACTTTGTAAAATATATAGCTCCATTCAATTCATCTAGGAAATCATCAATGATTGAATAGGAAACTTATCTTTTATGGTGTACATATTGAGAACTCAATAGTTTGAGAACATGCACCATGTTTCATCCTTCATTCTTACCATCACCATGGGAAAGGAGTAAGAACTTTGGCTATGCCTAATAATTCTTGTCTCTAACATCTCCTCAACAATATTATCTCACTATTTTGTACGTGTAGGTACTTGAAAGGCTTGATGTTGTGTGGCTAGATCCCTATAACTAGTTGTCTAGACATGATCCCTCTTAGGAGGGAATTCTTTAGGTACTTGTAAGGATTGATGTTGTGTGGTTGGATCCCTAGAACTAGTTTTATGATTATGATCCCTCTTAGGAGACAATTCTTTAGGAATATCTTTGAAAACCATTGAGTGATGATCAATTATTTCTTGTAAATATGGATGGTTGGAAGCATTAGATTGAGAGACTTCTAATGAACATAACTGGGCCACAAATCCATGAACTCCATTCTTAAGCAACTCAGGCTACATTTGATGAGAGCTTATCATTTGTGGGGACTTTTCCTTCACCTGTCTTAGCTCTACTATCTTTCCTTTTGATTGAAATCTCATGCATAGTTCTTGGAGGTTCACCTAAATTTCTCCAAAAATTATAGTAAGCTGCCATTTTACTCCAAAAAAAATATCTATTTCACTCATAGAGATAATATATATTGGGCTATAAAGGTGATAATCTCATATGGATAATTTAATGCTATGATACTTTCTAGAACAATTAATAGTACCACCATCTGCAATCAAGACTTAAAAATTTGGAGATGGATATATAAAACAATTTAGATGAGTAGCCAACCTTTTTTTATGAAATTATTAGTACTACATGAGTTTTTTTTTTTTTTTAGGCTGCAGGAATCGGGTAGCACGACCCCCTATAAACTGCAGTGCGCCTGGTAAACTTTTTAACGTGACCGGCGGCGCTGGCGCGACACGCCCTCCGGTACCACGGGACGGGGGAGACTAGAACTCGTGACCAGCAGAGCCACAACGGAATTACTTAGCCAACCGAGCTAGGGCCCCCGCCCAGTACTACATGAGTTGATAACCACTATTACTTTCTAATTTTTTAAGAAACCCGCTACCTTAAGAGTTTGTGAGGCACTAAAACTAGAGAGTTCATGATAATAAATGATTGGTTGAGAATCATGTGATTAATCACCTAACTCCCTATAGATCACCCTATAATATTTTTTTTCTCCTCTTCTTCCTCACTCAAACCTTTTGAACTGTAGATTTTTGGGACTAGGAATGCTAGGTTTCTTTTGTTCAATTAGGGTCTTTCACCTAATGAAAAGAGATAGATCCCACACCCAAAATCTAGGTGGTTCACTCAATATAAGATTTGTATGATGAAATTATGTCTAAATTAAATGTTATAGATGCAACTAATTGATGAGATTGATTGATTATGAATGAAAAACCTAAGAAGCAAGTGATGTTTGAAAACACATTGTGCTATGTAGAAATGAACTAGAAATGAATGCAAAACTTAATATAAATGAACCAAACTGAAAGTGTGCACCTATAATTTTGATGAAAGCTAGAAATTACATTTGAAATGTTGTTGATGTTGTTTTTTAGGCCTATTGGGACTCATTCACCATTCTGGGTGAATCAGTCCCAGTTCTACAAAACTGAGCTGAAACCTGTTTATGACAAAAGGGTATCTAAAAATGTAGAAAAATAAAAATTGACCTAGAAGTGGAACTCATTCACCAACCATGGTGAATTATTCCACTTTTGAATTTATGAATATTCAAGAGTGGAATCTAGAGCTTCCAACCTGCACTTTTGAAACTCTAATTTACGGGTCTGAAAGTGAGATTCTGTTGATATTTTGACTTGTTGAATGAATAGAAGACTTGAAATACCTTGAAACTTGATATTAAATGATTTAAAAGCTTCCAAAAGGCCTAAATCTACAAAGACATAAGAAGAGAAGAAGAAATGTTGAATGTTAGGGCATGGGGGTTTGCCTTGGTCAAACCCCTTTTATGTAATTCAACCAAAATGATGAATGAAACATGAAATAATGTAGTTAATTACCTTGACATGATGTTTGATCTTGAAATTCTACAACAAAACATGAAGGATCTGCCCTTGAATGTTTGAAAATTGATATCTTGGTGACTTGAAATGATAAATTGTTTGACTTGAGATGGAAGATTGGTGGATGAATGAATGATAATAGATAAGAGAGATGTGAATTAGTGTTAAAATACACATATTTATAGGAATTTCACCTATTTTACCCATTAATACCTCATCATAAGCTGACATGAAGTAAGATTAAACTTAAATTTTACTTTTTTCCCACTCAAATGTCAAAATTAGGCCAAATGGGACTGATTTGCCACACATGGAAAATGGGTCCCACTTGGATGGGACTAATTCACCATGCATGGTGAATGGGTCCCATAAGGGCCATTTTGATAGCTAAGATTCCAGGAGATAAAGAAATAAGGTTTAAATTGCAACTTTGTCGGCTATTTTATCAATTTAAGCCTCAAGATGCACAATATGGATTAATAGGGGCATATGAGTGATGATGTAAAGCTAAATTAGGGATTGGTAAACAAAATTCAATGTGAAAGTATTATTTATTACACTTTATAACACTAAAATGTGGGTTACATAGCCTAGAAAGACACAAAAGACAATGTGAATGTGCAAGACACATTACGACACTAGTTTAACATTAAGTTTAATTCAAAAAAATTCTAGATTAATGTAATAATTTTATTAAACACATTTTATAATTTTTAATTAGGGAGAAAAGGGTTCATTAAGTCTAGAAATGTGTGAAAGTATCTTACAAAACCTTTACAAGACATCGATAAAAAGCATGTTATTCAATTTGCAAGAATCCAAGACCTAGTGTGGATGCATAAAATGCCTCAAGAAACTTGAATCAAGTCATCATTAAGTCCAATTTATCATGAACTATTCCCATGCCAAGCAAAGGATACTTTTTTCTATGGTGCATTTATCCCACACTTTAGTGAGAGGATGAACTTGCTTCAAACTCGCACTAAAGTAGACGTCCAACAGAGATCTAAGTGTGTAGATGCAAATAACAAATAATGACAAAGACCAAGAAGGAAATCAAGCCCCTAGGATCCAAGATCGTAATTCAAACCATCAAGATAAATAATCATGCAATGACAAGAACTAGGAGAAAGAGAAATGAAAATGAGGTGGATCAAGCTTCGATTGCTTGTCTAGCTAGTTATGGATTAGATCTAGGCTTGTTTCTTTGGAAAGAAAAGGCATAAGCACTCTGGGGCGATGGAACTCTTGGTTGTCTTCTAGGTGAGAAAACCACAACATAATCACTCTTGGGTACTGTGGAACTTCTGGTTGTCTGTGGGGTGAGAAATCCCAAAGTTGAGAAACATACGCTAGTTGATATGCACTCAAACACATAGGTGGCTATGGGGAAAGTCGTGCCTCAAAGTGGGCTTCTTGGTCAACCATATCAAAGGAAAAAATGAATTTTGAGCTCTATGAGGTAAGAGAAACTTTGTATGCTTGACACTTATAGACATTGTTAATGCATAATAGTGTAAGTATCGTTCAAAGGGATTTTGCTTAGTTCGTGCAATGTCTCATCTTAGGGAATTTCATGTTCAATGTCTCCAAGAGAGGATAAGTGCAAATGATCTCATCTTGTTTCCAAGAGAGAAGAATTACAATGTCTCATCTTGGGTAACATTGTACCTCATGCTTCCAAGAGAGGGAAACACAAGAAAAATAAAATTACACAATGAAATGTGAGTGGTGATGTATGCCCCCACTTTAAAGTGGCTGAAAAAACAAATACCATGAGCAATTGCTTTAAAGTAGAAGAAGGAGAAAATAAGAGCTTACTCAGAAAGCTATATGCCAAGTCATATATTTTTGAGAAGCTACGTCATGAAAAAGAGAAGTGTGTCATATGTGAGCCAATTGAAGGCATATCATCCATATCCCAAGCTTGCTCTTATATTTTCATGAAAGGTTAATGACTAGCCACAGGAGGAAATGACAAGTGACATACAAGGACAAGGCTAGCGAACCCCTTACCCCCACTTAATGTAGGACAAAGGTGAGCTGAAATGATTGATAAAATGTAGGCAAAACTGAAAATCAGTATCAATTATAGGAATTAGGTGCCCCATAGAGGGAAGCATACCAAAATCCTAAAAATGTTGGATTTTATGACTCAAAGCTTTACATTCATTAGTGGAGTGACCATGAACTCAAAGATAGGAACAAAATGAAGTCTTGGAAGAGAATTTCTTTCGAGTTCTTGAAGGGAGGGTGACCAAGTGATCTTGAAGGAGTCTCGACAAGATACCCTCTTGATCAATGGTGGAAGGTGTTGGAAATATGATTCCATTTAATTGCAATCCTAAACTTTATTTATTTCATGTGTCTCCTAAGTCCTTGGAAAGTGTTCTCAAACACTAGGATTAGAGATATTAATTTTGGATGAAATAATCATGTTAATTGACATTTGTAATTAATTCTAAATGTTAGGAGCATGTGAGGGAATCCAATATGAGTTGCTAAATAATAGGGGCACATGGGGTGCCCACATGGTAGGTAACACTCAACTTGAGTTCAGTTAACTATTTGGAGTAAGAGATAACACTTTTGAATGCCTGTAAAGATCCTAGGAGTTAAGGTTTGATGTTTACATGCTTGAAGTTTAGTTAAGTTCAATTTAGATTAGTTCAATTCAGTTCAGTTCAATTTAGTTTAGTTTAGAATCAGTTTAGTTCAGTTTAGTTTAGTTATGGTTCAGTTATCTTCAGTTAGTTTTAGTTGAATGCTAGTTAACTTCAGTTAACTTGGAATGCATGACTAATGACTTGAGTTGCATGAAAAATAACAAGGACTACCTTCGGTTAACAAGGGATGACCAGCCTTTCATGAATGGTGTTGAGAAATGTTTTAGTTAACAAGAAATGACTTGGACCCAACTTGGGTGCCCAAGTTGGCTTCTTGGAATTAACTCCTTTGCATGTAAGATATTTTAGAAGGCTAAGTTAAGTGGGCCCACTCTTGGGCGCCTACTTTGAGGATAAAGACTTGAAGATATTTATAGAATAAAGGTTGAGCTTGTAATTTAGTTTGGGATGCCCAAATGGATGAAGATGAAGATTTGACATTGTTCTTCATGGCATAAATTTACTTGCAATAGATAGGCGTACCTTTTAGGGATAAGGCTTGAGCATTGTAATTGTAACTCTTTTTGAGTTTACAAAGTTGATTAATGCCTATTTATCTCAAGCAAGTTGAAGAGAGTTAGTATCAATTTTATTGGAGGTTGTGAAGAAGATTTGGTGAAGGAAAAAGAAACATTCTCAAGCAAGGATTAGATTTATTATAATCTACTTCAAAGATTAAATAATACATTGATTCTTGGTGGAGTTTTTTCCCAAAAGGGTTACTCCATGGTATATGCTTGTGTAATCTTTCTAATATCCTGTCTAATTCTTCTACAACTTTTGTCTTCATTCTACAAATGGTAAAATCGATTAGTTAGATAATCACCCACAAAGAATTTGTAACAAAGGAAAGTATATTTAGATCAACAATATTCAATTTTTATAAATTATTAAGCTAAGAAAACACCTCAATTTTCAAAATAAGGTGGTCTTGTGGCTTGTATCAAATATACGTCTTGCTTAGTATTGGATGTCATATTGACACAAGTTTCTCTAGATTGTGAGAATTTATTCTCTCCATTATAGGAGGGTATAAAATCTAACAAATTGAAATCATGAGTGTTGTGTGAGATGACATTGGCATTAAGTAAAGGTTTAGTTGTTTGTCATATTTTGTAAAGGATGATTTGTAAGAACTCTAGTTGTTAAAGATGATTTAGGAGTGTGTTGTGTGATGTTGTTGATGTTGAGTGAAGGTTTGTTGATCTTGATGAAAGGACCATAACCAAGACTATGAGTTTTTTGTTGTGTGTTAGGCTCTATAGGGTTGCAGATACCTTGTTCTTGACCACCAAATCCATTTAAACTATATCCAAGGCTTTTCATAAGTTCATAACCTTTTCCATAAATCTTTTTCATTATTTTTGAATCAAGTGGTTGTTTGTTGTTGTGTTCATTACAGGTTTTTGTGTAGTTTGTATCTTTGTCTAAAGTGGTTGAGGCAGATGCATCTGAAAGGTCATCAAAGTTGTGCATTGAAATTATTGTTGGGTGTTCTTGTTTCTCATCTTTATTTTGCATGATTGTGTATTCATCCATAAATGATGGTGTGAATTCTAAGGATCCCCAATCATCACCAAATAATTTTGACATTGATTCCTCATTATTTTGTTCAATTTAAAGAGGGTTTATATCGGATGTTGGAATTAATGTTTTTAGAGGACTTGTAGATCCTTTCTTAAGATGCAAGCAACTTTCAGGCTCAGGGTCTATTTCAACTTGATGAATGTTATTGTTATATTCATATTTCATTCTATGATGAAGGGTCAAAGGCATTACATTCATCTCATGAATCCATGGTTTTCCTAAAAGAAGATTATACGAAAGATCATAAGGCATGACATGAATAGGAGTTTGCAAAGTAGCCACCCCAACTATAATAGGAAAAGTGATTATATTGAGTGGATGCTTTGTTCTATTATCAAATCCTTGAATAGTTTTGGAATCAGGTATTATTTGTGACTTGTGAACACGTAATTTATCAAGGAGATTCAAACTACACACATTAAGGGAAGAACCATTATCAATAAGGGTTCACTTTATTCCTATTCAATTATATTGAGCAATGAGAGTATGTGCAAGATCATCATGGAAAAAATAAGCCCTTAAGTGGCAAAAAATTCAAAAAAGTCAAAGTTAGGAAACTTGACATAAAAATTTGAATAATTTATCTATATTATTTAAAAATATATAAAAATAGAATTTGTAGAAAATTGAATGTAGTTTCTAAACTACTACGATTATTTTAATATATATATATATATATATATATATATATATATATATATATTTGGTGAAAATTTGAAATTTCAATGCAGTAATACTTAAATTCTAGGAAAAAAATAAATAGGTGTCTATCTAACCACCCTAACCATAATAAAATGATAATTTTTTTATTATAAGATTTTAGATATAAGTAGAGGAATCATGTCTTGATGTGATGCATATATTTTTATAATTTTTTTCCAAGTAAATAATTAATTATGAATTTCTTATTACAAATTTTAAAACATATAAAAGCTTGTATGTCTAACCACCTTAACTTGGTCAAAACTTCATGAAATTCAAGTTTTTTTTTTTAAATCCTATAGTATGAAGCATAGAATGTGACACATGTTTTAGATTCAAAAAATGTGATATCATTTGAAAGATATAGATGTTTTTCAATCAGCCTATCAATTGGGACTTTTGATGCAGGAGCATCTAGTGGTGTAAGGGCAATCTTGCATCACCCAAAAATAGTTAAATTTCAAGTTTCTTAGTTTTAGATGTTTTTACATTTTGGATACCCTTTTCATCATAATGAAATTCTAATTTATGGTTTTTATTTTCTATTCCTGGGTTGAAAGATATTGCAGTTTTAGTTTCCCAGATTTGCACTTGAAAATATTCTAAGTTAGATTTGAGGCACTTAGAGTTCCCAGAAAGGCCCGAAACTTGTCAAAATTGGTGTAGCATAGTTTTAGCGCGTTGTTGACTTCGAGACCTTTCCAATGGTTCAAACAGTTCGTGAATCAGAGTCCCAGATCAAAAGTTATGGCCCCAGGAAGTTGGCGCACTTTCTAAAAGATACAATTGCAAATGTTCTTTTGAAATTTGAACATCAAATTGTAATTTTCGGTGCTAAACCACCTAAACTCAAATTTGAATGTTGTTTTGGCTCCAAACTAAAGAGGAGCCCTATTTATGGGCGAGTTTCTAATTTTTGGGTAGCTTTTTAGGGGACAAGCTCGCATATTGCAAAAGGGTTATTCTTTAGCTTTCTGTAACTTGCATGTGTTGTAGAACTTGGGGATTTCAGATCCTCTACATTTAAGAAGCTCCATTTTATGAATAATAAAATTATTCTCTTGTTTGTGAGTTATTTTCTAAGTCTCGGGCTGTGCCCTCATCAAGTGGTATCAGAGCCAGGTTTTCTTGAGCGTGTGGACAGATCGCCAATCGTGAGGCAATTCGCACTAGGACCGTGGTTGTGGGTTGAGGTTAAGAAAGATGCATCCAAGAGTGATGCATGGTAGGCATGGTGGTGCCAGAGGTGGTCGAGGCAGCATAAATACTGGTGGAAGAGATGCACTGGCAGCCCTCCAGAGACAGATTGATTCGTTACAAGAGCAGTTGAGAAGAGGGTTAAACCCAAGGGAGGAAAGTGAGGATGAAGGAGAGAAAGAAGGTTCAAATGTAGAAGAGGAGGAAGAAGAAATTGATCAAGACCAAATGTGGCTAATAAGGGTCATTTTGAAGATCGGGAAAAGACCCAGAGCAAAAGTTCCCAGTTATTATGGAAGTCTAAACCCGGAAGAGTTGATTGACTCGATCAATGAGTTAGAAGAATATTTTGAGTATGAGGACATAGAGGACCCAGATCCGGTTAAGTTTGAAAAAATGAAGCTGAAGGGCCATGCCAGTATTTTGTGGAAAGAGGTCCAGTTGGAAAGAAATCAAAGAGGAAAAGGAAAGATCACCAGATGGGATCGCATGGTAGAGAAACTGAAGAAGCAGTTCATACTAGTGGACTACAAGTTAGATTTGTTGAAGAAATTGCAAGGGTTGAAGCAAAGAAGCAGATCTGTGAAAGAATATACTGAAGATTTTCACAAGATAATCATTAGAATGAGTCACATAGAGGCCAATAAGGAGAAGGTAGCCTAATATCTTAATGGGTTACGACCGAGCATTCAGGAGGAGTTAAGCCTAGTCAAAATGACCACCATTGAGGATGTGTATCAGTTTGCTCTGAAGGTGGAAGAGAAGTTGAACAAAAGATTTGTTGGCAAGCAAAAAGGATGAGGAGGTCAAAGCAGAAGGGGTAGACCTTCAGGAAATTGAAATGATGATGAAAAGAAAAGTGAAGATGTGGGTACTAGCCGAGGCCAAAGGAATGACAACTTCTACCACCCTCATAACTTCTACCACCCTCATGATCAAAATACTGGTGATCAAAGAGGTAGAGGATGAGGGAGTTATGGACAAGGATTTGGAAGAGGTGATTTCATAGGAACGTGTTTCCAGTGTGGTGAAGAAGGGCATCGAGCCTATGAATGTCCACAACACCAAGGAAGGGTAGACAAAAGTACAGAAGGTCATGGAAGGGTTGCGCATGAAAATGAGGAGGCCCAATCTGAACATTTAGATGATGTTGAAAGGGGAGAAGCCCTAGTGATTAGGAGGGCCCTGGTGACTGAGGAAAAGGAACCAGAACCGAGGAAGAATCTATTTCACACAAGATGCAAGTGTGAATGAAAATGTTGTGATGTCATTATTGACGGTGGGAGCATCGATAATCTGGTGTCAAAGGAGATGGTCACAAAGTTGAAGCTGAAGAGGGAAAGACACCCGCATCCGTATCGAATTGCCTGGTTGCAGAAAGACAACAAAGTTTTGGTCAATGAGTAGTGCCTAGTAAAGTTCAAGATCGGGAGCTACCATGATGAGGTACTTTGTGATATCATCCCTATGGATGCATGTCACATGTTGTTGGGGAGGTTGTGGCAGTTTGATAGGCGAGCTATACATGATGGCCATGCAAACACTTATTCCCTGATAAAGGATGGGGTTCATCACAAGTTGAAATCTCTAAAGGAGACTGAAGAAAAGGTATGCAGTAGTGCTAGAATTTGTTATGTAGATGGAAGAAATTTTTTAGAAGGTATAAAGCATGAGCGTGTGTGTTATGCATTAATTCCTAGAGTGATTAAGGAGGATAGTGAGAAGGTTCCAGAAGAAGTTTCTCGGATGTTGGATGAGTTTCAGTATATTGTTTCTGATAATGTACCTGAGGGCTTACCACTAATAAGGAGGATCAGTCATTAGATTGACTTGATTCCTAGAGCTAGTTTTCCAAATAAGGCAGCTCATAGAATGACTCCAACAGAAAATGAGGAGTTGAATAGACAAGTTCAAGAGTTGTTGGGAAAGGGTTTGATACGGGAGAGTTTGAGTCCATGTGTAGTCCCTATAGTACTAGCAGCAAAGAAGGATGGGGAGTGGAGGATGTGTATAGATTCCTGAGGCATAAACAAGATAATCAACTAGAGATTTCCCTTGCCAAGGATGGATGACCTGATGGACTGTTTGAGTGGAGCTCAGTACTTCACAAAGATTGATCTGAAGAGTGGATATCACCAGATCTGAATTTGAGAGGGAGATGAATGGAAGACTGCCTTCAAGACCAAAGAGGGCATGTACGAGTGGTTAGTCATGCCTTTTGGGCTAACCAATGCATTGAGCACATTCATGCGGCTCATGAACAAGGTACTAAAAGAATTTCTGGGAAGTTTTGTTATTGTGTATTTAGATGATATTTTTATTTTCAGTAAGATGTTGGATGAGCATCTGATGCATATTCAGAGAGCCTTTGAGAAGTTAAAAGAAGTGAAACTATTGATTAATTTGAAGAAGTGCAGTTTTGTGAAGAGGGAGTTAGTGTGCTTGGGGTTTGTTGTCTTAGCAGAAGGTCTCAAGATGGACCCAGAGAAGGTGAAGGGTATTCTGGAATGGCCTACCCAAAGAACTGCTACTGAGGTGAGATCTTTCAATTGTTTGGCTAGTTTTTATAGAAAGTTCATTAGAAACTTCAGTAGTATTTGTGGACCCTTGAGTGAAACAATGAGAGGTTATAGAAAAGAATTCAAGTGGAGCACTAGAGTGGCAAAAAGTTTTGAATTGTTGAAGCAGAAGGTGACAAAACAACCTGTTCTAGCCATCCCAGATTTCAACAAGGTGTTTCAGGTGGATTGTGATGCCAGTGGTTGTGGCATTGGAGCAGTGTTGAGCCAAGAAGGTAAGCCCATTGCCTATTTCAGTGAAAAGTTAAATGATGCCAAGAGAAAGTATTTTGTATATGATCAAGAATTTTATGCAATAGTTCAAGAATTAAAGAAATGGAGACATTATTTGTTTCCGAAGGAATTTGTTCTATATACTGATCATCAGGCCTTGCAGTACATAAATAGTTAGAGAAAATTAAATCAAAGGCATATGAAATGGGTAGAGTTTTTGCAAAGTTATACCTTTGTTTTGAAACATAGGAGTGGGAAGTCAAATAGGGTTGCAGATGCCTTAAGTAGGAGGCATACATTGATGAAAAAGATGCAAATTGAAGTGGTTGAATTCAATGAACTCAAGACATTATATACAGAAGATCTTGATTTTGCAGAGGCTTGGAAAGCTTGCAAGGAACCTATTACGGTGGACAGGACAAGGTGGCTAGATTTCATAATCCAGGATGGCATGTTTATTTAAGGGAAGTCAATTATATCTCGAGGAGGTTCCATGAGGGAGAACCTAATAAGGGAGAAGCATAATGGAGGAATGGCAGGACATTTTAGTTGGGATAAGACCATTGCCATTATCAGTGAGCATTATTATTGGCCTCAATTGTCATAAGATGTGAAGAAGTTTGTACAAAGCTGCAGGGTATGTCAGATGGCTAAAGGGTGAGAGCGAGTCGGGCTTATATCCAGCCCTTACGTACTAGAGGCCATGGGAGGGATATGAGTATGGACTTTGTTGTAGTTTGCAAGGACACAATGAGAATGATTGATCTTTGTGGTGGTTTATAGGTTTTAGA
>VDFB02231797.1:0-28064 GCA_007258455.2 Sequoia sempervirens
TCTACCACATTTGGATGGTTGCTTACTTGCTTGAGCTGGTTGCTTAAGAACTGCTTCCTCCAAAATATGGAAAATGTATTCTCAAGGTTTTGTTTTCAAGTGTCAATTATCTTCAAGAATAATACTATAGTTGGAAGAGTATCTTGTGAACACAAAATTATTAGAAATTTGTAAGAAAAAAAGACAAATACGAACCATGATTGTAGTTGGCCGAAAGTTAATTGAACATGTTTAGTCGGCTAAGTTAATAAGTAAACAAATAAATGATTATGTTTTGGTTTTATGTGTCAAGTCCTCGATGGTTGTTATAGTTGGTTGGTAGTTATTGAGAGTTGGTAGTCTTAACCAACATCATTCTACTATTTAGATGTACTTGTTTTTAGTCAGGGACCGTTATGATTTTGATGTACTTATTGCATATCTGTGAATGAATGAGAATAAAGCTTTATCTTCCAAAACATGATTGGTATTCATTTATGTTTTGTAAGTTTGTTACTTCCATTTACTCTGTAAATCATTCAAGTAGGATAAGCGAGTAAACAATAAATCCAAACTTAATTAAGTACAGTTACATTACACAACATTGTTTTTTTCAGTCATAATATGCCAAAACATATATAGTAAAGTGTGCCAATGATGGTGATTGTCCCTAACCATAGTTCCTACTCACGAAGCAACCTTTGAGTGTTTTGCTTTCCTTTGACGAGATCATCGTTCATATCATGGCAGTGTGGTTTGTTGCTTGGTTGTGGTCAATATTCATTATAGGTAGGAATTGTAGTGTACATCATGAAGCTAATGGAAAAGACTTTTACTATTCCATTATGTGTTTACCATGTGTGTAAGAGACCAGGTGTCTCTCAACCCAAACCCTGACTGCAAATTCTGATTTTTGATCGTTTTGTATTTTTTTGTGTTTTTGAGGTTTTTTGACAATAAACAAGAAGCTGCGATTGTGCTCTAAAAATGCTTTAAAAATTCATAATAAATCAAAAGACAGTAAATATGCTTTGATAATGCTCAGAAGATGTAGGCGCATATATTTATTAAGTTTCCAGAGCACATACAATATATAAAATTGAACATATGAAGGAAATACGACTTTATTTCAATGGAACCTGATTTTCTTGCAGCCACCAAAGAATAGATAAGAAATGTACGGCCCAAGTCAAAAAGCAATCTCCAGACTCCAGATCCCACGCCCAAAGCTTCAGAATACTTAGGCGTCCATACTACAGCAGGCAGAAGACCAAAGATGAAGGCGTATCCTCCAGATGAAGAAGTACGGCCCTAGCTGGTACAAGAAAGTACGGCCAACCAGCAGCATTCAATATGGTACAGCTTTAATAAGGAAGTGCCAGATCTCTGTGTAATAATCTCAAATGATGCGCCACCAATAACTGATGAATAACCTCTGAAAGAATCTTCTTGAATCGATCAATAAAGCTCAACTGCAACCTCTGTATGAAGTCACCGAGTGCGACAAGCTTCAACTGGTATTTCACAGTCTCAGTATGCCAGATCTTGAAGAGGTATCGTTCTTCAAAATCAAACGTCTGCTGAAACCCTAGGTTCTGCAAACTTCAATGCTCAGAGCAAAAGAAGACAAATTGAATAATCATAACACATGAGTTCGATTTGTCTTGGCAGTCAATATATACCTCTCTTGAGAAATTCGACCAAACCCTCTTTTTTAATAATCATTTAAATAAATGATTTAATTTGCCTGTTTGGACTTAGGAAAAATATTTAATAATAGGCGCCCTCTCCATTAATGAATAAATACTCATTCATTAAATTAATTATACATTCTATTATAAAGTATTAAAATACTTTATACCACGCCATTATCATAATATTTTCTACACAATAAAGTGACTTATAATATAAAGTCAAAAATATTAATTATTTAATAAATCACAAATATTCGCTATTTTTCCATCCGACTCAACAACCGATGCAATCGGGTCAACTGAAATGACTAAATTAACCAGTGCCCTAAGCAAAAAATAGTGAAGCCTTACTGCTTGACTTAATAAAAATAGTAAGTATCCAAAACCTCTTCGAACGACTCTCGCTAAGGCCCAACCCGGAATCAACCGAAGAATGAAGCCCCTAACACCGTAATCATTTCTAATTGATCCTTTCTACACATATCTCGCCAACCCCAGGACCGTGATGATAGGGCTAAATCTCAACTTACTGTATTACTAGGCGTGGGACATCATGGCCTCGGCCTTCTCCCCCGGAAATTGTTTGTCCTCGGCAAAGCAATCTCTAACTCGATGTCAGAAATCTCTGACCGGAAGGTAGCATCCCTAACCTGGTAAATCTCCACTTGATCGATATTCCCTCATCACCCGGCCCGGCGTTCTCATTCGAGGATGGCCTCGTGTACTAGTATCAATTCCCTTCTCGGCCATCGCGGTGCGTGAACTGAGAGGGTATCGCTTACGTTGACCCAATGTCTCTTTAGGCTTAGAAACGCGGTAAAACACGCTATAGGAACCTCAAGGTCCGCTGGTAAACTAACTCATATAACCTCGCTTCACTCGTTGGACAACAATTTAAATGGACCATAGTAACGAGGCTTCAGCTTCTCTGCCCCACTCTTCCGCAGAGTAGACTGACGATACGGCTGCAACATAAGGTACACCATATCACCCACATCAAAGGAACGCTCAACCCTCTTCTGATCAGCATACTGCTTCTGCTGATTCTGTGCCCGCTGGATATTGTCTCTGAGAGACCTCAAAATGTCCTGCTGACTCTGTATCATATCCCCTGCACTCGGCACTCTGCTATCACTCAATATCAAGTCCAAAAGGTTGGGCGCCTCGTACCCATACAAAGCCATGAAGGGTGTCATCTGTATCGTCATGTGGTGAGTCAAGTTATAACAATACTCGTAGAGGTATATCCACCTCACCCAAGCTCTCTGCTGTCTAGCTATGTAATTGCGCTAGCAACCTTCCACCCAATTTACGGATAATTTCTCGCTCACCCATCTATCCGCGATGCAATGCCGGTACTCGTGTCAGCTCGTCCCATAGAGCCTAAACAACTCCTAAAAGTTGCTCATGAACCGACCGTTTCTATCAACAAGTTGACTATCGGCCCGAAAGTAACCCATGTAACGAATAATTCCCCAAGAAGAGCTCAGACCGCGAAGGAGCGTCAGAATGTAGTCAATCGGGAAGGAAGTGTGCATATTTTTTCTGCCGATCAACAACTACATAAATTCAATCTTTACGTTGGGCTTCCGACAAACCCGTGATAAAGTCCATTGATAAGAATTCCCACTTCCTGTCAGGTATCGAAAGTGGCTGAAGCAATCCAATAGGATATGTGTGTTCCTATTTGTTCTGCTGGGAAACACTCACGCAGCATATCAGAGAACATCGGGCTTTTCAGCCCTTTCCAAGTAGTCCATTCCCAAACCAAAATTTTTATATGCGCCTGGTGAAATGGATGGCCCTCGCTTTCATAGGAAGCATCGCCAGGCTCTCAAAATCAGAGGCTCAACCTCAACTGTGAACCAGAAAATCCGCCTCTTTGTAAAATGATCGTCATCTACAATGGTAAATTCCAATATCCCCTGCCTCGGTCTGGCTGCCAACAAATGCTAGAAGCCCATGGGTTCTTAGCATACTCTGCAATAATCCGATGCCTCCAATCCTCTGAGATCTGTGCCATGGCATTCAACTGAGGTCTACGAGACAAGGCGTCAGCTACAACATTCTGCTTTCCCTTAATGAAGGTGATGTCAAAGTCATACGACTGCAATTTGCTGACCCATTTTTGCTGCCTCTCATTTAGGTCTCGCTGTCCAAGGAAGTGTTTCAGGCTATTGTGATCTGTACGGACACTGAATTTGCTGCCTACCAAGTATTGTCTGAACTTAGCCAAAGCATGCATAATGGCTAACATCTCCTTGTTGTAAATGCTGTAAAACCTCTCAGGACCCCTAAGCTTTCTGCTCTCAAAAGCAATAGGGTGTCTCTCTTGCATCAAAACGACACCAATGCCCTCTCCTGAAGCATCGCAAAATAAATCAAATGACTTCGTAAAGTCAGGCAATGCTAGCACTGGACATGAAGTCATGATCACCTTAAACCTGTCAAAGCACTCCTGTGCCTGTGGTGACCAAGTAAAAGCCCCCTTCTTTGTCAGATCAGTAAGGGGTGTGGCGTGACGTGAGAACCCACTAACAAATCTCCTGTAAAAAGCACACAACCCAATGAAGCCTTTGAGCTGCGTAAGGTTCTCAGGTACTGGCCACTCAACTATAGATCGGACCTTCTCAGGGTCCATACTCACTCCCTTGGCACTGATGATGTGCCCCAGATACAACTCCTCCATGCCTAGCTCACACTTGGATTCCTTGGCATAAAAGGACTCCTCAGCCAAGATACCCAAAACTGTGTCTAAGTGAGCTAGATGCTCCTCCCATGATCTACTGTATACCAGAATGTCGTCGAAGAAGACCAATACAAATCTCCGCAGCTGAGAACTGAAGACCCTGTTCATGGTAGCCTGAAAGGTGGCAGGTGCATTGGTTAGACCGAACGGCATAACCAAGAACTCAAAGTGACCGCAATGGCACCTGAAAGCGGTTTTCTCAATGTCTTGCTCCCTCATCTGAATCTGGTGGTACCCGGATCTCAAATCAATCTTCGTAAAGAAGATAGCACCGTGCAACTCATCAATCAGCTCATCAATGCGTGGTATCGGGTACCTGTTCTTAATCGTCCTCTTGTTGAGCTGGCGGTAGTCTATGCACATCCGAAGTGACTCATCCTTCTTCTTCACCAATACAACCGATGAAGCAAAAGGTGACTTGCTAGGTCTAATGTGTCCCATGGCCAATAACTCATTGATGGTCTTCTCAATCTCATCCTTGAGTCGTTTCGGATGCCTGTAGGGTGTAATCATAATGGGCTTTGCGCCCTCCTCCAACTCAATGATATGCTCCGTGCCTCTATCTGGAGGTCTACCAGGTGGAATGTCACTAAACACTTTGGAGTGTTTAGTCCTCAATATCTGAATGTTTGGGTGGTACTCACCCTTTTGCTGCTCCTGCTGTGCTGGCATCAACATACACTCTGCAGCCCAGTCAACCATATCATGATGAATGAGTCTCTCCATCCGCTTGAACGAAACCATCCTCAGATTACTATCTCTAATGGCCTTGATGACATGAGGTCTCCCATCAACCTTAAACTTCATCTCCATCTCTCGCAAATTGAGTGTGAACTCACCCAAATCGTGCAACCATGCCATCCCTAACACCACATTAGTATCTCCCATATTAACAACATAGAATTCAGTCTTGAATTCATAGTTGTTCAGTCGCATCGGAAAATCAATAATCTTTCGGTCACATTTGAGGGTGTACCCATCAGCCACCTTGACTCGAATACCCTCAAACTCCTCTGTCTGAATACCACGTCTCTCTACCAACCGTGCATCAATGAAATTATGTGTGGCACTCGTGTCCAGTAAAGTGATCACCTTCTGACCTGCTAGAAGCCCGCGAAGTCTAAACGACCCATCTCTCTGAAGGCTAGTCAAGTGTGCTTCCTACAACTTCCTTCCTCCTTCGTTTTCACCCTCATTTTCAGACCTGTCATCATCTGAATGCTCAGAATCAGCTTGCTGGTCTGACAGATCAGATTGCTCTTCTCCCTCATGAAACCATTCCATCTGATTGTTTTTAACTTTGGGACGAAGTGGGCATACATGTTTTTCATCATAGGGTGCCTTGCACCAGAAACACAATTTTTTCTTCCGTAGTTCATTCAGTGTTTCTCTGTCAAAGGGTGGTGCATTCTGTCTCTTAGGATCAGGTGGATCTCTCTTTCTGTCAAAGGGCCTATTCCTGTCAAAAGACCTATTAGGCCTCGTGTAGGGTGTCGAACCTGAAGTGAACTTGCTGCGAGGTGCTGCAAGCTCCATGTTTTGTGCCTTCCTCATGGCCTCCTGAAGGGTAGGAGGATCAAATGCCTTGACCCAACCTCTCATCGGCTCTGTCAAACCCTCGACGAAGGGTATAACCAGTCTCCGTTCTGAAATACTTGTCACCATGACTGCAACCCTCTGAAACTCACCAACATAAGAGTCCAGACTACCTGTCTATCTGAGCTGAGCTAGCTCCCTGAAGTAGAGTTCCGGATCCTTCTTGTCAAAACGCTCTATGAGCCTGCTGGTGAACTCCTGGTAAGTAGTGACTGCATGATGGCCAAGTGTGTACATGCCATGATGCCACCAATCATGCGCCAGCCCATCAAGATGCAAAGTAGCAAACTTAATGGCCTCGTCCTCCTGCATCGGTCTCAGTGAAAGATAATTGTCCAACTTCTGGACCTAAGACCTCGCTGACGTCTTATCAGAACCATCAAAGTATGGCAAGGTGATTTTGCTGACTGCATACTGCAAATCCCTGTTCACCTGTGGCTGTGGCTGTTGGTGCTGAGGAGCTCTACGGTCAAATCTGCCTCTAGGTTTATGAACATCCATAAACTCATGAAATGATAATGCCTGTCTGATCTCAGGTGCTAATGATAGATACTCACCGTGAAATCTAGTCACATCCGCTACTGTGCTAATGATAGATACTCACCGTGAAACTCCTGATGATGCCCTTGCTGCTCTGCCCCTGGAGTCGGGGGTGGGGTCTCTCTGGGTATGAATGTAGGTTGTCCAGGCCTACGCTCATGATAGATCGGTGATGGCTGTCGTGGTGCTGATGCCAAAGGCTGGTCCACTCCTGCAGTCCTGCTCGACTGTCCGATCTGGATATAGTGCGGCTGGGATGGAGTATACTGTCTCATAGTGCCCATCAACTGGGACATCATGTCCATCATATTATCATGCCTGCGTCTGAACTCCTCATCAGTAATGTCACCCTCTGCATGCGCTTTCCTTGAATCCCTAAGTGTCTCTGTAGGGATCTCACGGTCTGCCATCAGGGTTGTGACACTGTTCTCGCTGCTGTTGGAGCTAGATCTGTGAATACCCAATACTCCTGACACTGTCTCACCTTCAGGAATAGGTGGACCTGTCCAATCCTCGACTCTGCCTGTTCCTATACCCTTAGTATAATGAATGATGTCTCTACTCATGAAAAAGCAACCAAAAAGCACTCTGTTTTCTGAAAAAGCAACTGAAAAAGCACAGGATGGCAGGAAAACTGTGCTCTGATACCACTGTAAGAGACCAGGTGTCTCTCAACCCAAACCCTGACTGCAAATTCTGATTTTTGATCATTTTGTATTTTTTTGTGTTTTTGAGGTTTTTTGACAATAAACAAGAAGCTGCGATTTTGCTCTAAAAATGTTTTAAACATTAATAATAAATCAAAAGACAGTAAATATGCTTTGATAATGCTCAGAAGATGTAGGCGCATATATTTATTAAGTTTCCAGAGCACATACAATATATAAAATTGAACATATGAAGGAAATACGACTTTATTTCAATGGAACCTGATTTTCTTGCAGCCACCAGAGAATAGATAAGAAATGTACCGCCCAAGTCAAAAAGCAATCTCCAGACTCCAGATCCCACGCCCAAAGCTTCAGAATACTTAGGCGTCCATACTACAGCAGGCAGAAGACCAAAGATGAAGGCGTATCCTCCAGATGAAGAAGTACGGCCCTAGCTGGTACAAGAAAGTACGGCCATCCAGCAGCATTCAATATGGTATGGCTTTAATAAGGAAGTGCCAGATCTCTGTGTAATAATCTCAAATGATGCGCCACCAGTAACTGATGAATAACCTCTGAAAGAATCTTCCTGAATCGATCAATAAAGCTCAACTGCAACCTCTGTATGAAGTCACCGAGTGCGACAAGCTTCAACTGGTATTTCACAGTCTCAATATGCTAGATCTTGAAGAGGTATCGTTCTTCAAAATCAAACGTCTGCTGAAACCCTAGGTTCTGCAAACTTCAATGCTCAGAGCAAAAGAAGACAAATTGAATAATCATAACACATGAGTTCGATTTGTCTTGGCAGTCAATATATACCTCTCTTGAGAAATTCGACCAAACCCTCTTTTTAATAATCATTTAAATAAATGATTAAATTCGCCTGTTTGGACTTAGGAAAAATCTTTAATAATTGGCGCCCCCATCATTAATGAATAAATACTTATTCATTATATTAATTATGCCACTTTATTATAAAGTATTAAAATACTTTATAATACGCCATTATCATAATATTTAAATACATTAATAAAGTGACTTTATAATATAAAGTCAAAATATTAATTATTTAATAAATCATTAAATACTCCGTTATTTTTCCATCTGACCAACAAACTGATGCACTGGGTCGAATCTGAGCTGACCAGCTGAACCAGGTGCCCTTGCCAAAAATAGCAGCTTCCGCCTGTTTGACTTACTAAAAATAGTAAGTATCTGAAAAATCTCTCTGAACGACTCTGCGAAGGCCCAACCTGAATCAACTGAAATAATGAAGCTCCTGAACACTGGGTAACTGCCTCAATTGATCCTCTACACATATTTGTTAGCCTACAAGGACCAGGATGATAGGCTAACCTCAAATCCAGCTGTGTTGACTAGGCAGGGGACATCACAATGTGATGTGGTGTTTCCCTATAGTGTGTGTAAAGTTTAAATCCTTATATTGATGGTGTTGTTTTTGTCTATGACATCCAGCCTGTTGTTTATATGGGATCTCCATGTTTGAAAACATCTGCCCATCATCAGTATTTCCATTTCAGTCATCCATTGGGTGATAGAGAGAACTGAAAAAAATAAAAAATGGAGAAAATTAAAAGCTATTGGAAGGAGGAAAAGGAGTTGGAAAAAAGACAGTTGTGAATTTTGGAGCATAGTAAGACCTAGTTTGCTCTTTAATTAAGAATATAAGGGCACATAAACTTGCCTCAAGGACTTAAGTGGACTAACTTGTAATGAACACATAAAGTGTATATTTGTCGGCTTTATTGGCTTGCCATTACCCTAAATTGAAGACAATTCATGATGAGTGATGATGTGATACAAAAAGGTATTGCACTCTCAATGCTCTATGAAGATTGAGTAAAAAGAGAAGAGGATGAAGAAAGGAAGGAGATACATTGTCAAGGGCATAAATGAACTTCATGTTTTTAGAATGTATAAAAATTGTCTTATTCCAAATATCAAATAAAATCCATAAAGTGAAGTCACTTCTTGGAGATCAATGCGGATAGTTGAGTAGGAGTGATGAAAGGGCCATCAAAAGAAAAGACAATGGAACCAACAACACCAATTTGATGAACATTAAGGAGGCAATGGTTAGAAGACCATCAAGGAAAATGAGAATTAAGGATGACCATCAACTTGATATGCTGATTCAACTTGCATTGAGTTGTGAAATATTCCGAACCAATTTTTTCAATTTTTTCAATAACAGATACAATTGAACACACATCCGTTAGGGTTAGCACTTAAACCAAAACGATGCGGAATTCAACTCTAACCAAGAATGCACCGGATGACGACGAGCATATGGTCAGAGGATCTCAAAGCAAAGCTGAATAAAGAACTCTAACCAAGAATGCGCCGGATGACGACGAGCATATGGTCAGAGGATCCCTAACTTCTATTATGCTGGAAGTAAACTCAACACCCAGAATGTGCTTTCAAACCCGGAGTGGGAATGGAGCTACCATAGGGCGGAGATGTAAGATATTACAATGCAAATCAAAGTAAATAGGCGGCAAGCCAGCCTCTTCCACTTATCCAACGGGTATTACAATGAAATAACAGAGAAGAAGTAAGATTGCTGACAGTACTACTGTTCAACTTACAATAATTAGAGATTCGCCTGCCAAATACATAGAATAAGAAAGTCTAACCATGCTGCAATATAGTATAATGTCTCCTCAATGATCACAAAGACTTTCAACCCAAACCCAACTCAAAAGATAGACTTTACGCAAGCTGATATGACAGAACAACAACTTAATATGCATAACCAGCAACCCTAGAATCCACTAAAATGCTCACAACTCACTCAATACTTTCCAGAATGACATGAGACTTGATGCAAACGAAAGCTAGGATGATGACAATGAAGACTAGACAAAGAAACAACTGACAAATTGAAGTATTTTTTTTTCTAAACACTTGCCAGGCAAAACAGAATGGTACAGCCTCAAGAAATGTTCTACCAACAAGATAAAATCCAAGACACCTCTAAAAAATCTGCAACTTGGCATAGAGGGGCGCCCAAGGCTAGCAAATGCATGGGTAAACTACCTAGAACCAAAATAAATTCGCCCAAAGACTTATGAGTATAAACTTCAATCTGCAATACAAAATCAGCAACTCCAGATTTTGATTAAAATGCAAGAAACTGAACTACAAATGCAAAACAACTTATACAATGCAAAATCTCACTACAAATCTCACTCAACTACAATCTAACTCTCCACTAGTTGCTGTCTTTCAAGCAAGAAGTCGAGCCAAGGCTAGAGGCATTCATTCCTCGAAGCAATCCAAATACCATTCCGGCAGCATAACTTTACTCAAGACATAAGATACTGAAATGAAGAGAAGAGGTCTCCATTTAGAAGCTCAACAAGGAATCTCCAGAAACTTCTAGAAAGTGCGCCCTAATTCCAATTTGAATTTGACTTCAATTTCCCTCCAAGCATAGGCATCCCACTTTCAAAGCTAATTTTGACTTTTATTTAAAATTTATCTCCTTAATAAAGTTGGCGTACCTTTCTCCTTGTGCATTTTTGACTTTAGAAATATCAAAATAATTCCCCATGAGATGACCACCCTCAAAGTCCCCCTTTTTAAAACAACTTAAAGTTGTAACACTAGACCAAGGGGTCATAAGATGAAAATGAAACATTATTAATTTAAAATAACTTATCTCTCCAAAATGAGCATCTTAAAGCCAAAATCAATATTACCAACTGAACTGCCAGAAGAGGAAAGCTTGCTGAGCTGATGCTAACTGGACCACTGCTAAAAATAGAATTTACTAAAAATAGTAAATTCGGAAAGTTGCTCGGATCAAAGTGCATGTGACACCATTGCGAAGCTTTCTGAAAACCCAGAAAGAATCCGCAATCCAAAATCCCCGACTCCAAGCTGTAGCCGTCATAACTTACTAAAAATAGTAAGTCCGGAAAAGTTGCTCGACACAGTTGCATGTCATACCTCTGCGAAGTTCTCTGAAAACCCTGAAGGAATCTAGAAACCAAACAGCCGAACTCCAACACACAAACCCCTGAATCTTCAAAAGGGACTATCAAGTAGCCGGAAACCCTAATTCTGCCTCTGACTAGCCGACAACAAACTGGGAATAGGCTATCAATCACTAGAAAGTGTAGAGCTAAAAATGGGGACATTACAAGTTGCATACATCATATTAGATTAGTGATGCACATTGTAATGTGCCAACTCAGTTGCGAACGATACTTTACCCAAATTTATGAAGGATATCAAGCAGTGAATTATTTTTGTATTCCAAACTTAGACCATTCACCAAGACATTGGCAATCCAGAAAAGAGACAATGTAATATCTTCAAAATAGACTTATACTGCACGGATGAATGAAACACAAACAAAATTTATAACTAATGAATGATGTTATATCCAATCATAGATCAGTCATATAATCGCAGCAATCAATAGTTGTCGTCACTGAATTCTAAATGAAACATGACTTGCATAAGAAATTATTAATTTCTGATCTCACTGGCAATGCGTAAATACTCAGAATTATATATGCAAATCAAAGACACCGGACATAGGCAACCGCAATGATCATGCCTGAGTCTTCTCCTGTGGATGAGTGCAGCGACGTATGTCTGTGCCTCTGTGATTCGTTTCTTCCCAAGTTGGGCTGATTGTCTGTGATGATTGATTATGACTCCCGAACTCCAATTCGATGACTTCACGGGAAAACTCCAATGCTTGAGATGAAGCCTTGCCCACTCCAGGATGTCTCTACTCGGGATGCTTCGAGAGTGATTTGTTCCACTAATGTGTTCACTATGATGAATCCGGTCCCTTCACCTGGTAATGTTGTCAGTTGTGTATGATCGCATCAGTGAGGTACGCACTGAGAATCAACTCCCCTTGTGCTTGATTTAGAATAGGCACTAGCTGCGTCAACTGGAGGATGATGTAGTCGCCACCTAGGATGATTGACACCCTTCCCGAATATTCACCTAGCTGCGATTATGAATTCTTTCGGATCAACCCACCATATCGATATAGACTGAGTCTCATACATTCACAGTGGATGCACGATGTCGTCCGCTAGTGTGATGCGTTGATAAAAGGAAGATACTCTGGATGTGTGTTGTAGGAATTGTCTTCATTTTGCATATGAGTTTCGCCATCTCTAGATATCCTCCACGATCTGATGAGAACGATGCTCTGTGAATTACCAGTGCCGCTTCAACTTGCAATGGAATGGAGTCTCCAAGAACTATGTGGAATGCTTGACAGATCTAGACCGAATTCAAGGGATGCGATTTGAGATAGGAAATGAAATAAGGAGTTGCAAAATGAGGTTTTCATCCCACTCTGGTCGACTGATAGGAGACTACGTCCCTGAAAGCTCGAAAGCTATGCTCCAATTCAAATTGTGATATCTGGTGCTGAAGATCAAACATGAGACTAGAATATATAGTAGTTATGGTCGACCCAAAGGGAGTCAACCCATATACAAATTTAAATATTATTTTTAATAATTTAAATTTATTAATTATTATTTAATATTTAATATTATTTAAGAGCATTTAAAAATGCTCTTTTTCCTGCCAACTAGAAAGAGGTCCCAAATTGGGGACATGACACACATTAATGTTTAAATATTTACATTAGCTAGAGTTAGTGCTCAAATTGTTCAGGAATGCTTGGGGATCTCTTGTGCAAGTTATATAAATTCTTCTTTAAATGTTGCTATCTTGAGGTGAGGAAATGAACTTTTGTTAAGCTCTTGTGGAATCACACTAGCTTCATCTAGATTTGAATGGAAATCTTGGAGACAAGATACTAAATTATAGGATATTAATGTGTTAAAAAGCAGTTATTTGAAGCAAAGGAAATGAGCACAATAAACACACAATTCTACAATGCAAATGGAACTTTATTGAAACCAATAGTAATTTACAAAAAAAGTAGCAATTTCTAGGAGAGGTGTGAATCCACAACACTCTACTTTTTACATTCCAATAACAATTCGGTTGACTCTAGCAGGGAATGAACAGTCAAAACATAAAACATGAAACTATTCTCCTTGAAAGCCATGTGAAAAGGGTTGTCCCAAGAAATTTTGAGAGAATTTTTTGTAATATGAAATTCATAAAAGACTAAGATTTTGTTTTCTTGAAAATCTTGGAATTTTCTAGACTTTTATGTTTTCCAAATTTTGATTTTTTGGTACAGTTTTTAGGGGGTCAAACTTTGCTCAACAGAGTTATGCGTCCATTCATCATGCTATACTTGTCCTAAGGTTTCCCACAATTTTTAAATGGGGTTATTGTAATGTCCCGATTTTGGAATGAGAAGTGTTAATAACATGAAGGCTGATATAAACTTAACCCGCCAACTTTGATATCAAGCAATAGATTATTAATAGCCACCCATATTTTCGGTCATCGTGGGTTTGAACTGAGCATAACACTCTGGGTGATCATCGGGTTGTATCAAAGGTAGACATCAACGCCATTCACAAAGTGGATATTCGATAATGAATATTGTTACTAAATCAAAGAAGGTTCCTATGGAGATAATTTATTATTAATATTGCCGTAGCATCCTTGGAAGCCATCACGACCTTGTCTTTATCGCATCTTTCATACATCTGCGGAAGTTCAAACACAAACGTCCTTGTTATTCCGATTACTTGGCATAATGATTGTGCGATTGGAAAGTCTGCGGGTTGCAAGGGATCGAGCCTATATTTCCAACATGACCGTATGAAGTATTGTTTGCATTCAAATAATAACAAGCTTTTGTTCCAAAGACTACCGCTATGAGTGTTGATCGAAGGGAATTAAATTGCCGCTGCTATACTTGACTCTTCTAAGTCTTAATTTTGACATGGAGCTTCACTACCATACACATCAGCCTTAGTATTACATACACGTTTATGCTAGCCAACCTTCATATGGAGTCGTGCATCTAACCAGTCATAGGGGTGGACGACATAGTAATATTGGGATTATAGTAAAGCAAATAATCTAATTAATAATTATATTTAAATGCAGCGGTTATATTAAAGGAAGGCATCGATTAGTCTCAAGGGTGTTAATTTTTTAATGATCAGATGTAAAACACAGAAATTAATTCAAAATCAATACAATAACACAACAGATACCCTGGGAAAACCCTCCACTTGAGGGAGAAAAACCCAGCAACAATATATCACTTATATATTGAATGTCAACAAATGTCTTCTTTACAAAGAGGCCAATATGAAGGCCAAGAAAGAGCACCACAATCTGATGCTAACATAGTAATATTATAATGCCTTTAGATGATACACTTAGCCTTCTACCAACATGTCAATCTGCACTATATGAACTTCTTTCAGATGTAAACTCAGCCTTCTACAAGACGCAATCCAGTGCCATTGAGATATTCGCTCTTGGTGACACCCGAATTAAGCACTTCATGAATATTGAATGAACAATGTATGTGAATGAGAATGAATTACAAATGAGAAGCAATGTGAATATATACATATGAATGGAAGGGACGCATCCCTTCTAACCTTCATGTCAGTCTCCACCAAAAGTTGTGTCTCCAAGACACATGAAGTTGGCCACAAGGAAACTCATCTCTTCACGAATTCGCGCCTAAGGGTGTCGGCCTCAATAACAATTAAAAATATCATTTAACAAATGATAAACACTATTTAATTTGCAAGAGACGTGATACTTCACAGCAGGTATCACATAAAATAAATATTAAATTATTGTTTCATAATGAAGCGCCTCTTCATTAATTTGACTTGCAATTCAAATAGCCGTTAGGCTACAATTTGAATTGCCCTTCATAGATCGGGTTGGGCTGGAAGTAGAAGCCCGACGCTGTCTTGAACATCAACAAAGGGCAGCCATTTTGTTAACAAGGAAAGATGTCTGTTCAAAAGGACATCCCTTATTTGAAATGACACAACTTATCACCTCATTTCAAAGGCTATAAGAGGAGGATCAAGTTCATCCAAAAGAGTAGATCGAATATTGCAGACTTATTTTTATTACTGAATTACCTATTGTGGAATTGCTCTATATGAGCAGAAATTTATAATATGGGAGTATACGTTTCAAGCATATAAACTTGAAAGGACTCCAAGTAAAATGCACGAGTATAAGGATATCAATCAGGAAAGGCATCCAAGCTCTCAAGGCCTATAAATCAATGATAGACAGATTTATATTCAAAATTAACACATGATTTTAATTGATAAATCAGGAACAGCTATTATATTTACTTGTCAAATTTCCATTATCAAATTAATGTTTGAATCAGACTTCATTATTCAGAGTTTATTTCATTTATAATCTAGAAACTCGATTAGTTTTAATAATATTGGATGACAACCTTTGACTATCCAATAAGAAATAAATTGAAAATTCTGATTTTTTGGTACAGTTTTCAGGGGGTCAAATTTTGCTTAACAGAGTTATGCCTCCATTCATCATGCTATACTTGTCCTAAGGTTTCCCACAATTTTTAAATGGGGTTATTTAGAACTAATGGTCACAAAGTTATGGTCCTGGCAAGGTGACCTGCTAGTTTTTGATATATTCTGTCAAATTATGTCCTGAACTGCTACCTGGGTCATAGCTGCAAGTTGCATTTCAAGTGTATTTTAGTGAGAATGTGAGTGTTTCTGATGGGTTATGATGCAGACAACTTCATTATTGATTTAGTCTTTTCGGTTGTTGTTAGGGTAATTCATCAGCTGCAGTTAGTCAAATGGCATAAAGGAAGTTTGTGGTTTTACTGCCAAACATTTTTGTTTTTGCTTGATGAGAAATAATCAACTATTCTGTGAGCTATTTTGGAACTTTATAACAAAAGTACAGTTTTGAAACAGTTTGGTTTGATTGGAAATTAGGTGTTTTATTTACTAGTGCTTGCATTTGTAATTCATGTAAGAGGGAATTCACATTTTTGTCAGGTGTAATTCCATTCATGAACAAACTCATTGTTATTTATATCCTATATAGTTGATTTACAGTCAATAGAATGAAGAACAAGAGTAATGTGGGAATATATACATGTATTAAATATTGCTGCAGTAGAAGTTACAATGACAATCAATTATTTGGTGTCATGTTTCAGACCTTCATTTTCTCTCCCATAACTTTTACTCTAAACAGAAAAAGAAAAATTGAAAGGCCTATCCTCTTGCTTATATTGCACGAGGATCTCATCACTTAATGCCTTGATCAATTATCCATGATTTTATCTTGCAGATATAATCCACTCGTATACGCTTGGGAATTGCATAAGCAATATGTGAGGAACTATGGTCAGTATTCAATATCATTATTGTACTTGTACTACGATTTATTATGATTCAAATAATGTGTAATGACTTTTGAAGCCTAACTTTTAATATACTTCTTTTACGAGATTAATTGATGAAACCAAATACAAAAGGGACAATGCTTTGAATTCATTCAGTTGATTAAGAAAACCTTTGCTCCTAATTAGCTTTGTTAAAGTGATAAATCCAACAAAATATATGGCTAAGATTTACATTTTATTTTGTTGTGTAAGTTGAGGGTTATTGGGGCTCACATCCAATATGTTAAACTGAAGATAAAAGTTCATATTATTTGATTATGGAATCTCATTGAGATTGCAATCTAAACCACAAAATAACAGTATAGGGGAAGGTGGGTCAGCTTGAAAGCCTGGAGCCCCTTCTCAGGCTATGTATGCATAAACTAACAGAAAGCAGAACAGAAAGAGACAATATTGGTTGTCTTTTTCAAACTGATCCTCCCACAAGGTCCACTGGATCTTCCTCTGAATCAAATCCAGCTTCTGCAACCACTGCTCTCAGCCTCTTTCCCAACAGCAATTCTCACCAAATATTTGACAGTACACAGTGCCTTGTCTGCTTTAGCAGTTTCTTAGTGTAACATCCCAGACTAGGATATTTCTAATTTTTTTCAAATGTCATAAACACAAATGCATGCTCTGATACCACTGTAAGAACCCCTACCAGGATTTTTTCCACAAACTTGCAATTGTTTCAATTTTTGCACACAAACATTTCCTCAAACAGTAGGTGTAACATTAGACTAATCAACAAATCTGAATTTTATGATTAAGAACAGCTGCTGCTACCATTAGTGATCACAGATATTTTTACAAACATTTGTCATGCATTGAACCAGACATTGACATTTTGTCAACCACTTGTGTACATTGAACAATTTCACAAATGATTAATTCTCAGACCTCCTAGAATAATATTGAAGTGCTGGTACACAAAGCTGCTGATAAAAATGAAAAGCATATCAAAGTTAGAAATTATTTCCGACCTTTACATGTGCTGTTGTAGATTTCAAAAAAATCAGATTTTTGATCTAGAACTCTAAAAATATAAATGAAACCTTCTATTTGCTGACCATCTTCCAAATCAGTCTCTAATAGCTGCACACTTCTCCTTAGGCTGTACGGCAAGTTTTGAGAGTCCCACTATCATCCAAACTCTTTCCTTAAAAGTGGTGCTGCCCCTTTTGTTCACTTTCAAAGATCCCAAGGTGTTGAGTGGACAAATAAGAGTCCAATTTCATTCAAACTCTGCTTCTCAAAAAGCTGCGATTCCCTTTGCTTATTCCTCCAATACTCCTACTCTCTCACATCTCTTCACATGAGGTGGCAGTTGACTTTTTATTTATTTATCACTTGTTTGCAACTCTCTTCAAGGCTGCACGGCATGTTTAGTAGAGTCCTAAAGATATTAGGACAGCCTCATAAAAAGCAACGATAACATTAGACTAGTCCATGCCTCTCTCAATATGGTATGGCAATATTGGAGCTAGCTATTCCAATACATATGGCCTGGTAATATTTAGAAAATGGGACACACAACTCCTTTAAACAGCTTAAACAACTCTCTTCACAAATTTATCTTTACCTATAAATTTCAAATAAACTTGTAATCTGCAAACTTGGCAAACCTGTAAATCTATGTCTTTTGGAAAGATAATTATTTTCAAAGAATTTCTCGTACAAACTCCTTCAAATCTGCGCACCTGTGAACCCTGTGTTAATTTGCCAAGGATTGGCCATGTGGGTTTTCATCCACAAAAACCAAGAAAGAACCCGAGGATTTTCGTCCTAGGATTTGCTGAACCAAAAACATCCAATGTAATGTCCCCTTTTCAATAGCCACTCTGGGTGATCACTTAGCCTTTTTAATTCCCGAAGGCTAAAAGTGAAATTAAGGGAATCCTTTACTTAATTATTTAATATTGCCTTGCGTCAAGTTAATTTTATGAGGTGATATTAAGTAATTAATAAAGTTATGTTTTAAAGTGACTTAAGTGAAACATTTTAAATGAACTTTATAAAGTCACTTTATATTTGTGAGTGGGAAATTATGTGGGAATTATAAAGGGTGGAAAAAGGTTCATTTCTCACATTCTGGATTTTATTTTTCACACATCAATTTGGAGAGCCTTTCGAGGTTTTTGTATTGAGGGTTTGGAAACCCTACCGTTTCAGTTTCGGTTGTGAAACCATCAACCTTAGCTGAGGATCGTCGAGAGAGTCAGACTTTCTACCTTGCACTTCATTGCAGATTTGGATAAGCACATATTTGAGAAATTCTTATTGAGGCAAGTATGGGTTTGAGCAAATGGAGAAATGAAAATATGGGAAAATAATGAAATGAAAATATGGCTCTATCTCAGATTTTCGAAGTTACTGTTCACTGAGCATAAGCACCTTCTTGGAGATGGATTTTGTAGCTCTTACTGCACTCTTGAAGGTGTTTATTTTTGAAGAAACCCTAGGCGCATTCCTACATAGCAAAATATTTTAATTTGGGTCGTAATATTGCTGAAGATGGAGCAAACAAGGGAGGACGTGTTGTTTTGAGAGGAAGGCGATTCACATTTTGCTTGATATTTGAGTCGTGTCTAATGCTAGAGGCCATAGAAGGTGATGTGTGGGAAAGGAAAGGCTGGGCGCACCCTGTAATAGAAGATTCAAATGCCAAAGAAGAGATTTCAGTTGCTGCTAAACATTCTGGGCTTTCCTGAGTCATTTCTGGGCGATGCTGGAGATTCTTATTCATTGCTGATTATTGCCACGATTCTCCCAGGTCTGAGAAATTTGTACATTCTTATAACCTGCATTACATTGTCAAAACAAGACACCGTGGTCAAAACCGTAGTCGATATTGTCTTAATCAGTTTGTATGACGTCCTTGGTCATTGTGAGTTTATATCAGCTTAAGAACGTCCCCTTCTGACTGCTGTTAAGTTTTGAGTTGTATCTTCTTAAACCAGCAGCGTATTTCTCTTGAGGAAAATTGAATTAGAGGTCTGAATTTGTATTTATCCACATGCTCAGTTCAAAGTTTATTCAGAATGTCATGTCTCAGATTCATAATTCATAGTTTATGTTTCATTGTGGTTGAGTTTCATGGTTGATATTGTTGCAACACTATATTGTGAAAATAATAAATTGTGACCACTCTCAAATTGGACAAATTGAACACAAAAAATCTCTATATTCCCAAAGATTGCTTGCCCTCAAGCAATCCATATCTACCAAACCATCTGTTGATGTGATTTTTGTGACCGCACCAATCAGCAGAACAAAGTAATCTGAAGGCTACTCCATTCTCTCTTGATCAAAGAATTCCGTGCGCTAAGATTGCAAGAAAGATCGTGCGTTCAACTCCAAGGTTCCAAAATGCTTTGGAATACCCTCAGTAGGTTCGTTGTGATATGCTGTTTTTACGAGGGGACTTACACAATTGTTCAAAAGGGTTTGCAGTTGACAACCGGCTATTGATTGGAAGGGGATTTTGAGCGAATGATTTAGCGTTGGGGTATGATTTCGTAAAGCTAACTAGAAATGTGCGGAATGTAAATGAGTATAGGGACGAGAAAATATATGTTCTATCTAAAGATGGGACACGGGATCAATTTCGGCAAACTTCAACCAAACTTTGCTCCACCTCACGTTGGACAACTTACACAAAGTTGGTGCAATCTTCAAGGGGATGGCAAGAAATTTTCAAGTCACAATCAGGCATCAAGGCACCATCAAGACGACGCATACCAAGACGTGAATTATAACTGAAGTTAGGCTTATAAAATGCTCCAGTTGACCGCACAAGGCAAACTTGCTGTCAGCAAGCCGCTAGTGGTATGGACTAAAACGAAGTTGCCTCGATTAACACCACAAATCCATAGCTAAAATCTATTTGCATGAAATGAAAATTATGCTACTTTAAGCTACTTTACGCTACTTGAAGTAGAAGGGATGAAGAAACCTCGCTAGGTATCCATAACAAAGACAAATTTCATCATCAATGAAAGATCTTTTATTATGAAAGTTTTACACAACAATCTCTTACAAAAGTTTTCAAAGGAAAACTTTCCTTCTCCTCTAAACTACACTAAGCTATCAAACTATCTCTCTGCTCTACTCTATAGTCTGATGTCTAATCTCCAATTCTACTGTCTAATTCTAATCAATTACAAATGAGGGGGGGATACCCCTTTTATAGATAGCCCAGTCCAATGGACGACTCAGATTACAATCAAATAAATGGCTAAGATTAAACCACCTCAGCCCTGACCCTAAAAACGGCCAGAATGGGGAGTGGTACAATAAATGAATCAAAGATTCCCACTCACTCCCAAAATAGTAAAGGCAATTAATGCCCACAATCAGTCCTCCAGAAGGTCATCATCCAAAAGTGCATTTCCATTCTCCTTCTCCCTGGCTGCAAAATCAATGAACTTGGTAATCACAGCCTCAACCTCCTGAACTGAGATAGGTGGAATATGAACAAGCTGAAATTCCAACACCGTGACTGATTGTACATGCCGTGTGCAAGATTTTCTCCAAGCAGCTAAAGCATCCTGTGTACTCTGAATCAGGCTGGAGAAAGTCGAAATGTTTTCAAAGTCATCCTGCACAAAAGTCTTCACCTCCGAAAAGAAAGGCAACAACCCACTCTTCAATCCGTCAGTAGTCACATCATCAGGATTTAGCCGTCTAGCAAAGATTGCCTCCAAGGTGTTCAAGACTCCATCAACAATGTTCATCATAGCCTTCTTGACTCTAGCTGAATCCGCCTGTGCTGCATCAAAGAACCCACGTCCTGTGACTACTGAAGAGTACCATCCAACAAAATTGTACCTATCACCCTCCTGAATAACTCCTCCATCAATCAACATCTGCGAAGGAGTATGCATCAAATGCCTCCAAACGCTAAATAACTTTGCTCCGATAGATGGAAGCATCACCCCAGGCCTGATCAACTGCCTCTACTCGTGCCATAATGCCGGAAGCTTGCTGGTAAGCATGAGCAAGATCTTCCATGCATTTCTCTGTCTCGGCACGAACACCTATAACCCATTTGTCTGCCTCCTGTACCATCTTCCTCAAATCTTCTAGGCCATTAACAGATTCTCTAGATAACTTTGCTAGAAGCCCAAGTGCTGGAATCTCCTGCCCACAAGGACGAGACACATGCTGCATGTATCCTATCAACGTCTTATGCTCCTTCTTCAATTTCTTATACTTTCCTTCAGTTTTGAGCAATTTGCTTTAAGTGCCTGATAGGAGTTATCACACTCCTCAATAATCTATGCTCCTGTGGGACGACCTAGCTCCAAAGTTGTGATCACATAATTTTCTGGCACTGCTTCATCTCGATCACAATCAACTCGTGGCACAGCTACATGAAGGGTACGGGAGCCACCCTCATCTGTTGATATCTTCGAAAATTTCCTAGCTCTCTTCTTAGGTGGAGGTGCGCTGATCCTACTCAAAAATTCCTCCATCTCTACCGCTAGATCAACCTCTTCACTGGGGCTCCTTCTCATTCTATCTCTAAGCCAATCAAGTACAACCTGCTGTATAACAAATGGCTGCTCCTCTCTAGCTTCTACGTCACGGACTTGTTCAACTTCAATTTCATTCTGGCGAGTCTCATCGACCTCTAATGGCTGAGTATCTCCTTAAACTGCATCATCCTCTAGAGCCGCCTCAAGTTCATGCTGGAAGTGAGTATCAGTAGCAGTCTCCTCATCTTCCTCCTGTTGATCATCTCTAGTAGGTGCATTAACACTCTGGCCAACTGACTCTCTCTGTGGTGGTTGATTTTCTTCATGTAACTCCTGCCTCTGATTCAATGCATTTCTCTGATCAACAAATAGAGAAACCTCCTGTATACTTGGAGAACGTGTCTCCAATGGCCTAGGTGACTCATCCACAACTCTTGGAGGCTCCGGCTGAACTGGCTCTGGCCGAACTGGCTCCTTCCTTCGAGATTCTGGACCTTGAGTAATTTATTTCTTCCTGTTGGTAGTGGGTGTCCTATGATCTCCCATCAAGTTGTAAGTCAAAGGAATTGACCTACTCTTCAATCTGCTCACATGCCTCTCAACCCATGCTCTGGTGAAAGTCATGACTGGGATACAAAGTGTGTCCAAATCGGCTATCTTTGGCTCCGACCAATCTAGTAGTGGAAGTGGCGTATCTCTCATTGCCTCATAATCTGGATGGAGAACGTTCATGTCCTCATCCACCTGGTCTGGTACTGGAATAATTTCACACTCCCTGATCATACCCAATGGTAGCCTCGAAAACATTTTTTTCCTGACCTCAGCCTCATCTGATGTACCAGCCCAGTAATCCTCAATATTCGCCTTATGCTTGAACTCTTATGACAGTATCCATCTGATATTGTTGTGTGGGTCATAATGCTGTCTGCTGGTGTGATAAAAAAAATGAAAGAATTGAAGCTCATTTTCAGCTTCTCTGGCTGCTTGAAGTGAAGGACACACCTCGTCTGAATTCCCCATGACAATCGGGAAGTCAATTCCTCCCTTCTTTCTCTTCTGAATCTTATCATAGGCAACAAGTTGCCTAGATATCTCTAACATCAAGATTCTATTGGTTGGGTACTTAGGCAATCTATATGGGTACGAAGAAAAACCTTGCAGCCTGATGTAAGAAAATTTCGAAAACTGAACAAACCAACACCCATACCTTTCAACCAATTCTTGAGCTTCCCTCGAGATCCTATGATGAGTCTGCTGCTGAAGTGATCTCGTTATATGCATGACAAAGGCATCATATGCATGATAAAGGCATCATTGACACGCTTGAAATGGGTGGTACTTGTCAGGTGTAGCTGTGGACAAGCCTCATGGATTTTGAACTGATGAGAGCTGCAACCAATTGGCTCCTTGTATGAAATTCCCCTATACTTCGTCATACGAGCCAGCATGTAAATAATGTAGGAGCCCATATAGAATGTCTTCGTCCTCAAACTCAGGAGCTACTCATGTAAATTGTCACTAATCATCACAGCCCAATTGATGTGGTCCTTCCCTTCCAGCACGAGGTTGATGTAATAGAACATCCATGGCTCAAAAATAAATGCTTGAGGGCAGCCTCCAACTCTGCTCAACATCATGATCAGGTCACAATACTCCTGCTTCAAATCATCTGATATAATCTGCTTCGGCAACTTTGTACGAGAGGGCTTGGGCTTGTTCATCCAGCGAGCATTGATCATGTCAGCACATCTCTCGAATGTTGAAGCATACATTCGTTCAACACGCTCTCTTGTCTTGTAAATCATCCTCTCGTGCGTTGGGATTCCAAAAGATTCGCCGATAGCTGCAGGAGTGAGGTTGGTGAATACTTGACCATCTGGTGAGACAATAGACCTGTGATCAGGCTTGTAGTAATTAGCACACTCCATCATTAGCTCCGGGCACTGAATAGTTGGCGGGAAACCAACAGTTGCATATAATCAACTTCGAACAATATTGTGCGAAGTGATCGAAGGACGATGATTGCCAACTCCCATAATTCGACTTTTGAAGGCCTCCATGTTGAAAGATCCTAAATTTGTATCAGCCAGCTTGCTCAATTTCGAAGTGAACTTTGACTCTGGCAGGAAAGGCTTGCTCAGCTTCTTGATAACAGCCTGCTTGGATGCAACATTATTGTCTCTGCCAGTTGCCCTTACTTCAGACATCTTGCAAAATAATAAACAGCCATCAGCAATTAACTTAGAAAAATAATAAAATAACATGCAGGGGCTGCCAGTCGACTTTAAGAATTTGAGAAGTTGCAACATTCTATTTTATTTGCAAACCTCAAGTTCTCCTCTAACAATCTCGAACTTTCAACACTTAGAAATTTTTTAAGCAAGCTTCAGCAACTTCAACTCTTTGCAAATTTTCTAAGTTGGCTGCAACAACTTCACACTTTGAGAAAATCGTCCAACTTCACTTTCAGCAACTTCAGACTCTTTCAAAATCGCACTTCTTCAAAGTTTCAGCCTCAACAATCTTTCTACTTGAAGTCGAACTCCTTTAATGCCTGCACTGCAATCTCAACCTCAGAGCTAAAATCGAACTTCTTCAGCTGGTGAAGAAAAATGAATAAACTTTCAGCTCATATAGGCAAGTTGAATTCTAGAAGGAAGCTAAGTTTAGCTAATTCATTAAATCTCCACTACTTCACAGCACGAATTCGAATTTCCCTCCTCTGGTAATTTCAACACTTGTCATTTGGCGTCTGGAATCTTGACCTTCTAGAATTTCAAAGGATTCATCTTGACTGGCGTACTTGGCATTTGAATTCATTTTGAAAACATTCACTTCAAATTCACTCTTTAAGAAATTTAATTTACCAGCTGAAGCTCTGACGTTTAATTTTTTAATCTCCTCTGACTCTGGAAGATTCATCTCACGAAGAATACGATCAAACTCATCTAGGCAATTCATTTCAATTTCATTGTTTGAAGCATTTTATTTTCAAAAACACATTTTATTCACTTTGCCTTAGAAAAATTTTAAATTTTCCTTATGAAAATTCATAATTCAAGTGCTGATCAAATTCTCCATCTTAAAAGCCTTGGCGAAGTGCAGAAGAAATTAAAATCCACTCCTTGTCGAAGATCTTCAATACCCAGAAGAAAATTTCCTTCAAAATGTGCCGAATTCATGGGTCTACAACGAAGGGGTTCGTTTAATTTTTTTTTTTGTTTTGAATTTTGAACCTTAGAAAAACATTTTTCAACAAATTTAATCCAGTTCTTCATCCCTGTGAGTATTTTCTTGCTCTGACTTGAAATTTCTAATCAACCCTGTGAAGCTGGCATCCTCTGACTTCTTCTCTGGCAATTTTACTCATGCTTCTGAAAAATTTCACACCTCCATCAGACTTAGGCGTATTTTCCTAGAGAGTGAAATATTGTGCCTTAGAAATTTTTTAAAAATTAAAATTACTAACATAGGCGTATTTTGAATTTTTCCTTAGAAGATTTTCACTCATCTTGGATCATTTTGCCTGTGAAGAAATTTTATCAACTCACTTAGATAATTTTCCCTTTGGAAGGCCACCACCTCCTTCACCTTGGCGCATATAGCCTATTGAAGAGGACTTAATATTTCCAATGCCTTAGGATATTTTAAACCATATGCACCTTGGGCGCACCTTGAGGAGGATATTTTATTTCAATGCCTAGCATATTCAACTTTCATTTCATCTCTAACATGGGTGCATTCAAGGTACCAAGGAGGAATTAACTTCAATGCCTGGCATAAGTCATCACACCTTAAAATATTCTCTCATCCATCAACCTTGCATAGGCGCATTTGGCATGTGATGAGGGACTTCAACTTTTATTCCACCTCATTTCCATCTTGGGTGCATTCAAAGGGTAGAGGTGGAAGTCAACTCTTTTGTCTTCTTCTTAGCTTGCATGGGCGCATATCACATGTTCAAGAGGATGGGCGCATTTCAAACATGGTGAAGGATTAACCTCTCAACATCTTTGACTCTTTGACTTCCTTTTAAACCTGGGCACATTTCCTACCTTGAGGAGGATGGGCGCATTTGGCATTGGGTGGAGGATTTCACATTAACACCTTTGACCCCTCTTTGACTTCTCTTTGAGTATGGGCGCATTTTGCATGTAGTGGAGGATGAGTATAGCTTCATGGGCGCATTTAGCCTATGGAGGTGGATATTGTTCAAATCTTAGATAATTTCCAACACCTTCATCCTTTTTTTTTTGGCGCATATGGGGGTACCTACAGGACGAGACTTATGCCTTTAGAAATTTTTTTATCTCATGCTTGTGAAGAGGGCACATTTGGAGGTACTTGCAGGATATCTTCAACACTTTGAATTTTCATAACCACCACAAGGCAAGTTGGGCGCATTTTTAGGGTGGAGCAGGATTTTGTTCAGACTTAGCCATTTTTCTTTCCTTCTACCAGCTTCTCCACACCCTGCTATTTATAGTAAATCTCTTAATTTTCACACTTTTGAAGCTCGGATCGATTTGAAATTTTAAGCACAAAATCCTCATGACCTACTTAGCCTGTTCACACTGCCATCCTGAGCTGAAGTTGTGGACAACAAGGATGTTGGCTTCCCAACCTTCGAATAATATCGACTACCTTTAGATAAGTTTAGTTTAGACTTGAATATAACCGCTTATGGGGTCATTACATTATAGTTGGGAAATTCATTGGTGCTGCTGTTGTCCTTTACATAGAGCACTAAAATCAGATTGTACTTCATTGATTTTAGTTTTAAACAAAGGACATTATTGTTTACTTCAGACCTTCCTAACTCAAAGAGTTCATCTTATGAAGGTTTGTGATATAAACTTTGATAGTTTACTCTCGGTGTGGGTTCAGGATAATGAACTTTGGCATGCTTTGGTGAAATATTCCCCTTAACTTTTTTCCCCAAAATTAGACACACAAACCAGCATCAAACCATTGATTAGCGTTAGCTCCAAATGCAAATCAGCATGGAAAGTAACTCTAACCAAGAATGTTCACCAAGATCCCAATGTGGGCGAGGTAATAGCATATGGTCAGAGGATCATTAGGTATAAACTGAACTGAAAGTACAATTCATCTGTTGATGTAGGCATCCACAAGCAGTGGGAATACTCCACTTATTTAGTGGGTGAGATTATTACATTATTAAGGTGGCAAGCCAGCCATTAAATCCTCTCTTCCACTTATTTCGTGGGGGGAAAACAGTCCACACAACCACTTATTTTGTGGGGGGAATTTACAATCAAGAAAGATGTTTATTCTAAAACTCAACCACTCAATTGTAGGAGTGTAATCAAGTATAAATTGCAGCAATAAAATAAAATAGCCGTTAGTACTACTAACTAGCTTTACAATGAATAGAAATAGCTGCAAATAAGAGAGATAAGCTTCTAAAATGTTCTTTATCCACACTAGCGGTAAACCATCGAGGGGTTAAAGTGTTGCATTAAAATTCACAAGTAAATGTAGCAATTAAAATGACTGTATTAGTACTACTAATTCACAGCTTTACAATGAAATAAATCTGCAATTTACAAGTGTTACAATGATAAAATCAATGCAAATGTTTGAAGGATGATTTCTACAACTCTAAATCTTCTCAATCACCAAATTACAAGCCAAAATCTGAACTGATATAAATCTGATATGACAAACAGCAAACTGAAAGTATTGAACCAACAACCCATGAAACATCAAAATGCTCAAATCTACCTCAAATCAACTTCAAAGCTCACCAAAACTCATAGTAGCATTCAAGAAGGATAGACGACCAGCAACCATGAGTTTGTAGGTGCCAAACAATCACCAAACAGCAAGTTCGAAACCCAATACAAGCTGATCATTAATGGTACGGCCATAGAAAAGGTACAGCCTTCCTAGAAAAATCCACACTTCATCATAAATTCTGATTTTCTGCAAATAGTATCGCCCTTAGCATAGAAATGGTTAGCTCAAATACCCATAATGAAATAAAAT
>VDFB02231798.1:0-19629 GCA_007258455.2 Sequoia sempervirens
CTTGCATTTGCATTTGAGTGGGTTTCGTTCGTTAGCCATGGCATTCTCCACTTTGGCCTTGCTTCATGGAGCCTTTCTTTTTCTATATGTGGGTTTGAGTACATAGCCTTCTTTGCTTGGGTGCGAGTAACGACCAATACTTCATAATGGCTTACATCAATCGTGTTGACACTAGATTTTTGCGTCGAACATCCAGTGTCTTCATGGTCTCTAGGTCCACACCATTTGCATGATAATTGCACTTTGTCCTGCTTGTTCTGATAGTCTCTCACAAAGTGTCCCCATTTGCTACATTGTCGACATTGTATAAGAAGGCATCCTTTGGGGTCATATTGTATTTGGCTTCCATCTCCTCTTTGATTCGATAACCGCTTGGAGATGCATTTTGTGGCTTCGATGGAGTGGACTCCTCTCCTTGCATAAAGAGTATTGTGTGCTCCTAGTCTTCAAATTGTATGGGCACTCCTTTATTGAATGATCCATAACCTGGAGAATCTCACAAAACATCTTTCTAGGATAGTTACCTTTTGTGTGCCCCTCAATTTTGCACTCAATACATGTAATGTCCCCTAATTGGGAATGTCCTAAACTTGCCCTAATTTTTCAATTTTCAAATAAATAAATGGGTTAGAGAATGCCTTCCACCTGATTGAAACCCTGCAAACAGATTAGAAACCATTTACCACAATAATACTAATTAGCAGATTATCATAATTAAACATCAATAAATTCATGACAAAATTATTAATTCAATTATAAAGCATTTTAATATCTTTGGAAAGCTCAACCATAGGAGAGCATAGGAGAAAGTGACTTTGATGGGGTGCCTTGGATACTCTACCCTAGGCCCAAGAGTGGATATACCATCCCTCTTGGCCTCATGTGGCCCGTGCCATCCATACGAGGTGGTCTACCTAGTGAGGTGTCCCCTTTCCATTATCCCCTCATCTTGCCAACCATTTCCCTCTCTCTATGATTTGACCTCTTGTGCTGATTCACCGTGATGGAGGGGTGAGATTACATAGGGTGCCCTAGAAGCCCATCTCTCCTAAGCCCAAAGCGCAGTACCTTTGGTACCTCCTTGGCCTCCTTGGGACTATCTGGTCTCCATCTCAGTAATACTTGGTCCCCCATCTCAAGGTGGCGTACCTAGGAGAGTGCCCCATCACCGTACCCCTCTTGTAATCTCAGCCCCCTCTATCATGGCTAAAATATTCAGGACATATGACAAAATATTAATCTAATATTTACTGATATAAGAAAGCAGTCATAACAGCAATATATCATTAGTACCTCGAATATCTATTTACGTTAAATTATATTGCAACTACATTATTGTAAATCAGATTTCATACCACCAATTTAAGAGACCAGACTGCTGCACATAAGCCAGTTAATTAATTATTTCTGATTTAGAGGGCGCAGGTCACTATTTCCTTTATTCGATCTATTTTCTGCAGATGATCGCTGATCTAATGTTCAGTGGATATTTATCCCCAGACTGAGTTAATCTTTTCTCCAATCGATTACTTCTGCTGTATCCCTATCTGTTCCAATTGTCTTGCTGTTCAATCTGTTTTTAATATTCAGAAAGTATTCCTTAAAGAGATACAAATAGATTAGATCCAGTGCATAATTATCAGTGTTCCACAGGGACGCGTTCCCCCCAAAAATCCTCGTGTTTCCTAGAGGGGGACGTCTCAGGACTTGGGTGTTGGAAATGTTGTCATTGATGTCAAATATGAGAGGACAAATGTTGTCATTGATGTAAAAAGAAATGGATAGGATTATTGGCAAGACTATTATCCATGTGTAGCAGGTTGATAGCAACAGATTTAGAGATGTATGACAGATCTTCAAGAAGACATATGGAAGAGTTTATGAGCAGACGTTTGAAGAACTTATGAGCAGATTTGTAAAGAATGAATAAGTAGATTCAGACATGAACAAAATTAGGATGCAAATCTGAAGGTGAAATCTCAAACATGAAACAACAATCATTCTAAGATAGCAGCAATTAAAGTTGGGTAATAAACAACAAAACAAATAAAAGTTAAAGTAGTGATTAAGTGTCGATAGAAGGCAGCAATTAAAAGTGAAAAACAATGATTCATATTTTTAATAAAAAGACAAAAAGTCACATAAAGACAAAATCAGAAAAAGAGAAAAGTGGATAAAGACAAAATCACTAAAAGACAAAGTGAATAAGACAAAACCATATGAGACAAATTGCTAGAAGACAAAGTCATTTGTTAAGGCAGCAATTGTTATTTGCAAAAGTACGTGATTTTCTTAGAGAGCAGCAATTTCTTTTGAAGAGATGTATCTATTCTAAAAAGTGGTGATCTTTGCAAAAGGGTATGTCCTTTACCCTCATTTGAAGACATATAAAAATAAGAAGATAGGAGTTACATTTGATGACATGAATTGAATGAAATATTTTTTCTGAGTATAAGGAAACGAAGAGGAAGAGGCAACACAATGACATATATTTCTGAGTTTTGAGATGTGAGAAAATGATTTTTGAATATGTGAGAGTGTGTGAGAATAAAAGAGAGTGAGTATGGCTGTGTAAAATCAGAACAGCAGGGTGTGTGTAAAGAAGAGTGTGGAATGGAATGTGGAGATATAAACGATATGAATAAATAATGAGAAGATGAAACATGGAATAGTGGAGCAGCAATTCAATGAGTAAGAGTGGAAATAAAGAAGTTCATATAAACAGCAGATTAAGAGATTGAGTCAAGGCAGATTTGTTAGTGATAGACATGACTATTCAAATGGTTGTATCCTTTATCAAGTGTTGCACTGTTTGATAGGTTGAGATTGATATAAAATCAGATTCAATACTGATTGGAAAAGTGTATTGAATGTAGGGAGTGAAGTTAAAGAAAACATACTCAGATCTGTATATGAAGGTTTGTGTGGAGTGGTGTGTGAAAATGAATATCATTTGAAGAGCAGATTGTGAAGAGTAAGGGTAGGAATATGAAGCTGAGTGTGGTATGAAGTGAAAATTATGTTATGTATACCAGCAAATCCAAGCATATGAAGAGCAATTTTTAGAGAAGTATACATTCAGATTTGTGTTGAATTGTGAGATATGTTCAAGAAGATCTAGAAGAAGTTAAAGGGCAGAAAAATGAAGTGTAACTCAGATTTCTTTTGAGTGTATATGCAGCCCATGTATGAATGATAAATGCAAACATATATGATGAATATATGTGAAGATAAGAAGCAGAAATCTATGTGAAAATATTGGCGTAATAGTGATCTGATTTGTGAAATGAAAGAGCACTTGATTTGGATCAGATTTGAGGTAGAAAAAAGTGTGTGATCAGACTTGTGAGAGAAGAAAATTTATATGTGTAAACCTGATTTGAAAAGAAATGACTTACTTAATACAAAATCAGATTTGTGATTGGATTAGAGTTGTGAGAAGGAAGGGAAGTTGTGACTGGATCAGATTCGGGTGTGGAGTTTTGAAGATAAATCTTTTACACCAGCAGATATATATACAGATTTGACAAGACTCATATGCAGATATAGAAGAGGAATGTATGACAAATCCATAGAGAAGATTATAGCAGATTTGTAAAAAGGATATTTGAGCAGCAATGTTCATCATCCGTTGAGGAAGCAACATTGAAGGTGGAGAATTATTTTTGAAGTTATTATCTTTGTTGAGTTAGGTGCTTGGCGAGTAGGAGTTGGTGCTCCTTGTAGGTTGGTGCCTACTAAATTAGAGATAGGAGTTGATGCTCCTTGTGGGTTGGTGCCTACTAAAGTGTGAGAGTTGGTGATTCAAGTAGGTTGGTGCCTACATTCATTGTAATACTTATATAATTCATAAAGTACATTATTTGTACCGTGGTTTTCTCTTGTAAGGGTTTCCACGTAAAATCTTGGTGTCAACTTGTTCATATTGTTATATTCTTGCATGGTTGATATTGTGTTAGATTTTAAAGTGGATAAAGTTGAGAGGGTAAAAATTTGTTAATATACTGATTCACCCCGTCCCCTCTCCCAACCCCCCCTCTGCCCCCTCTCAGTATATTTTGTGCTCTTCATTGGGGACTTGGGGCGTCCCCACAGGCTACCACTAGCACACCATCCCACCACCAATGTGTCATTATGCCAAGATCATTTGGACTTTGCGGGATCAAGGAATTACAATCGCAGGCGTCTAAGGATACCGGTTGTCTCCCGGATGTATGAATTGCGCATCGCTTTATAATAATGCGCACCGGTACTGTCGAGCACTGCCGCTGGATTGTCCCTGCCGCTGCCCCGGCGCTGACGGGCCCGGTCTACGTCCCCTCTGGCAGATCCCCATCCACCGTCACGAGAACCTGGTACCGGACATTGATGGTACTAATAAGGATTAATGGTGTTGCAAAGCATCATTATTGCATAATCCTATAATACACATACCTACATATATATTTATATATATATATGTGTGTGTGTGTGTAATGTTTTTATTTTAGCCATACGTTCTTTTGTGTTTGATAGCCTATTTTTCGGAAGCCCGTAGGCTAGTCAGAAGCTGAAATTAGGGTTTCCACTTTTAGAGGAGGTTTTGAAGGCTTGCATGCGAGATTTTCTAATGCATGTCTGGTGGAGCTTTCTGGGTTTTCGAAGAGCTTCGGGGTGTGGTAACATGCATGACGAGATAACGACTTGCATTTTTGGCTGTTTCCTTGGCAGTTTTGGAGGCTTGCATGTTGGTGTTTTACAGTTTTGATTCTGGATTCCTTCTGGGTTTTCAGAGAGCTTCGCGATGGTGTGACATGCAACTGAATTAGAGAACTTTTCCGGACTTGCTATTTTTAGTAAGTTGCGAAGGCTACTCAAAATGTGGAGAAAATGAGTTTGGAACAACTTACTATTTTTAGCAGTATGCTATTTTTAGTAAGTACTATTCTTGACAGTGCTATTTTTAGCAGCAACTCAACAATTCAGTGCAGTGGCTATTTCAAGCAGGTCAATCTGAGCAGTTGGTCATCCAACATTCTTGGGCTATTTTTGGCAGGTTTGAACTTGTGCTGGGCATTTCTCTTGATGAGGTAAAAGTTTTAAATTAAGTGAAATATTTATAACGCTGGGTGAACGCCTTAGTGGAGAGATAAGTGATTTTAATTTTATATGGTATTTCACTTAATACTTGATGATTATTTATAGTTTAATGTTTTGGCGAGATTTTGGCTAAGGCTTGGAGGACGAATTATTTGAAGAGGAAATCAAGTCATATTTTAATTTGGGCGCCTAGCCTGGAGGAGATAAATACATTTTATAATGTATTTAGCACTTGATAAAGTGGGATGCTAATGTAATGTCCCCTTTTTTCCTAGGACAATGTGTTCCCAGCTCAGTGTCGCCAGAGGGTTTTCGTAGTGTGCTCTCTGAGGCTTTTTTCAGGGTTGTGGATCATACTTACTATTTATAGTAAATCACTGGGTCTTTAGTTTGGTCAGCTAACGGAGTTCTACATTTCGCATGATGGCATAGTTATATCTTGAGATTATTTTAGTTAATATTGGTCTTATGAATTAAATATTAATAACGACAAACAATAAAGTTAAATTAAATAATTTAACTTTTGCGTTGTTAATAAATTAAAAGGGACTTTAATTTAAAAGGGGATATGAATTATTTTAAAAGAATACTTTATATATTAAAGTATAGCGCCCAAATTCAAAAAGGATGAATGGCAAGAAATAAAAGTAAATTAAATGAAATGAATTTTGAAATGCAATTTGGGCGTGGAGTTGGGAAATTTATAAAAGGTGATTGAGAGCTCATTGGAGGGGTATGTTGGATTATTCTATTTCTCATTTGAAACCCTTGTGGGTTCTGGAGATTGAACCTGGTTCATCTCGAACTTCTGGAGGACGAAACCCCTCCTGGAGAATATCATCCACGGTGGTGAAAGATCCTCTTTGGGTGATTGTCGATAGATTCATTCAGAGTCTATTCTTGTGCTTCATTTGCATATTTTGGGAGATAATTGTTAAACATTCTTGACAAAGCGAGGTTGAGTTTGTTATTCAACTCCACAGGTGATGCTATGAATCCCCATATTTCAGTTGTGAGATTAAATATATTGCAGATGTGATTATGGGTATTGTTTGATTACATTTCACTTGTTTGGGCCTGTTGATGCTATCATACAGCTTCGGGTGTATCCTTCCAGCCGATCTCCTTACATGATGATAAATTAAATTATAGCCGATGGCTATTTAATTTATGAAGATAGCGATTGGATGAAGAGGCACAACTTATAATTATTGTGAAGATACAAATTTATGAGGAGGCGTGATCTTCAAGGAGGCCGACTTCTTGTGTGTAAGAGACACGATTTTTGGAAAGAGGCCGACATGTTGTTCTTGGAGAGTCACGTCTCTCCCTTCATATTGTATATATACTCATTGGTTGTATCTCCTTCATCTATTCATATTGTCCATTCTCAAGTTCAAATTTACAAGTGCGAGTTCATCATCAAGAGCAGATCGATATTGTAGAAGGCTGAGTTTTATCATTAGCGAATTGCATCATTGTGCTGTTGTATTTGCATCAGATTGTGGTGCTTACTCTTGGCCATAATATCGGCCTCTATTGTAAAGGAGACATTCTTTGTGGTTCAATATATAAGTGATATATTGTTGCTGGGTTTTTCTCCCTCAGGAGGAGGGTTTTCCTAGGGTATCTGCTGTGTTATTGTGTCTGATTTTGAATTAATTTTCTATGCTTTACATCTGATCATAAAACTAACATGGTATCAGAGCGGGTTTGAAGAAGATCTTGATCAGATTTAGTCTTGCAGCGATACTCTTTATTCTCTTTCTCATCCTTGATCACATCTGTCTCTCATCAAGATGGTGAACGGACTTAAGATCAAGGATAGACTTGAGGGAGCAACAAATTTTACATCTTGGAGATTCCGAATTATGCTCACCTTGGAGGAAAATGAATTGGCTGAGTTCGTGGAGAGCAAAGTCCTCGAGCCTACGGATGAGGAAGAGAAGGTTCAATGGAAGAAGAAAGATATTAAGACGAAGAAGATGTTAGTTGATTCCGTGAAGGACCATATTGTTCCTATCGTCTCCAAGTTGAAGATGGCAAGAGAGATGTTTAAAACCTTGGAGGAAATGTATGAAATCAACAACACAAGCTGTGCGCTTGCACTAAAGCAACAACTCCATCATGTTAAGATGGCGAAAGGAGAATTTGTCATCGCCTACTTCATGAAGATTTCTGAATTGAGAGATCAACTCTCTACTATTGGTCATATTGTTGATGACAAGGATTTGACCATGTTGGCTCTTAATGGTCTTCCTTCATCTTGGGAGTCTTACATTCAAGGAATTAGTGCAAGATCGAAACTTCCCAAGTTTGATCGTTTGAGGGCGGATTGCATTCAAGAAGAGTCTAGATTGGCTGCGAGAGGTATTGGTCAAAGCTCCACTAATGAAGACATTCATGTTCTTGCCACTCAATCCTCCAAGAAGAAAGGGAAAGGTGGAAAGAAAGGATATTTCAAGAGGAATAGAGATAAAGAAGCTGACGGTGCTCCTGCATTCAAGAAGAAGAGGGACCTCTCCAAAGTCCAATGTTTTAGATGTGACAAGTATGGTCACTATGCAAAGGACTGTCCGACTAGGCCTAAGCAGCAGGCTTCCATTGCAGATGTTGATGAAGTCTCTCCGCAGAAGGATTCAAGTGAATACCTATTCTATTTGGCCTTGTCAAGCAATGTACCTACCGACACCAAGACTTGGTTGATTAATAGTGGTGCCTCTCGCCGCATCACCGGATTTAGGGAGCATCTAACTGATTTGGTGGAGAGAGATTCTAGTGAACAAGTCATTATTGGAGATGATGCTTGCTACTTTGTGAAAGGAGTTGGGACCTCCTCTCTTAACTTGGATTCCAACATTTCTTTGCAATTGAGTGATGTGCTATTTGTTCTAGGCATCAAGCGAAACCTTGTTTCCATTTCAGCCTTGGAAGACAAGGGGTACCAAGTTGCATTTTCAGAAGGAAAAGTTCTTGTATGGACGAAGAACTCAAGCATCAAGACTGCTTGGGTGATTGGAGTTAGACATGAGAGCCTCTACAGACTATGCACTCGTCCACTTCAGGCTCTATTACATGATTCTTCAAGTTCGTGTAAACTTTGGCATCGAAGATTGGCTCACCTTCACTTTCGAGCACTACCTATCATGGAGAGAATGGTCATGGGTATTCCGAAATTCAACCAGGAGCATGAAGGTACTTGCAAAGGCTGCGCTTTGGGTAAGAATACAAAAGGTCCATTTCATAGTAGTGAAAGTAGATCCAAATGTATTCTAGATATTATTCATTCTGATTTATGTGGTCCAATGTCTATTGCTTCTTTGAGTGGTTTCTTGTATTACATTATTTTTATTGATGACTACTCTAGAAAGACTTGGATTTATTTCGTGAAATCTAAAGAATCTGAGGAGGTATTAGAGAGGTTCAAAGAATTCAAAGCTTAGGTGGAAAATTTGTCCGGTAAGAGGCTCAAAGTTTTGAGATCCGATAATGGAGGAGAGTACACTTCCGGAAGCTTCCGTAATTTTTGCATTGAAGCTGGGATTAAGAGGGAGTTCAATGTCCCTTATAATCCTCAATAGAATGGTGTTGCTAAAAGGAAGAACAAATCTATTGTGGAAGCAGCCAAAGCCATGATTCATGACCAAGATCTGCAAACCTTCCTTTAGGCGGAAGCATCTAGGACAACAGTCTATGTTCAGAATAGAAGTCCACATCGCATTTTGGAGAACATGACTCCTGAAGAAGCATTCATAGGGGTGAAGCCGGAAGTAAGTCACTTGAGGATCTTTGGTTGTCCTGTATATGTTCATGTGCCTAAGGACAAAAGGACAAAGTTGGAACCTTCTGGCAAGAAGGGAATATTTGTAGGTTACAGTGAGACATCAAAAGCCTACAAAACCTACATTCCAGGTTAGAAGTTGATTGAGATCAGTAGACATATCACATTTGAAGAGGATGTTGCATTCAGAAGATCCAAGGGCACTCACATGGAGATAGATAATGAAGAGTCTCCTCAAGATATGGAAGTTGACCATATTGCTGAGATTCAGAGGGAGGCTCCAGAACCTAAAGAAGATGATGATCCAGTTGAGCCCTTGGAACCTACTGATGGGCCTACAGATATTGTGATTGGAAGAAAGAGACCTCTTTGGGCTAGGAAAACAATGCAGGAGACAAAAAGGTTTGCAGCCCCAAGAGGAACCTTCAAAGAAAGCAAGAATAAGTTTTCTAGCTATGTTGCGTTGATGAGTCAGATTATTGAGTTTGAGCCTTCCTGTGTTGAGGAAGCTTCTAGTCAGCAGGTTTGGAGAGATGCTATGGTTGAGGAGTATCAATCCATTCTTAAGAATGATGTTTGGGACATTGTACCTAGACCCGAAGGTAAATCTGTGGTATCTTCTAAATGGCTCTTCAAGATCAAGCATGCGGTTGATGGGAGCATTGAGAAGTACAAGGCTAGGTTCGTGGCTAGAGGATTCTCACAGAAAGAGGGAGTTGACTATGAGGAAACCTTTCCTCCAGTTGCTCGCTATACTTCAGTCAGGACCATCATTGCTATTGCTACATCTAAAGGATGGAAGATTCACTAGATGGACGTGAAGACAACATTTCTGAATGGTGTGTCGAGGAAGAAGTATATATTGAGAAACCTGATGGATTTGAGGTACATGGGAAGGAGTCTCATGTTTGCAGGCTGAAGAAGGCCTTGTATGGTCTTAGGCAGGCTCCTCGTGCTTGGTACGAAAGAATTGATCGTTACCTGTCAAGCTTGGGCTTCTCCAAGAACGATGCTGATTCAAACCTGTACTTCAAGGTAATTGATGGCGAAGCATTGATTTTGGTTTTGTATGTTGATGATTTGATTCTTATTGGAGAAGATCACCTCATTATCAAATGCGAGGAGTTAGCTTCTAAATTTGAAATGAAGGATCTTGGTCTCATGCACTACTTCCTTGGCTTAGAAGTATGGCAAAAGCTAGATGAGATGATTCTAAGTCAAGGGAAGTATACTATTGATATTTTGAAGAGATTTGGTATGATGGATTGCAAATCCATGTCTACGCCTATGGAGACCAACTTGCATAAGTTGAAAGAGGCTGCAACTAGTTCAAATCTGGTATATTCCACGATGTACAGGCAATTGATTGGATCATTGATGTATCTAGTCAATACTAGACCGGATATTTGCTATGCAGTGAGTGCACTTATTAGTCAGTTCATGTGTGAACCAAGGCAAATACATCTAGTTGAAGCAAAACATATCCTGAGATACTTGCGTGGCACAGTTGGATATGGGTTGAGATATTCTTCAGCTGTGGATCTGAAGCTACATGGTTATACTGATTTTGATTGGGAAGGGTGTGTTATTGATCGGAAAAGAACCTCTGGATGTTGTTTCAGTTTGGGGTCTGCAATGATATCCTGGTGTAGCAGGAAGCAGTCTTTAGTGGCACTGAGTACAACAGAGGCCGAGTATATTGCAGCTTGTGTGGCAGCTTGAGAAGTAGTATGGCTTCGGAAGCTCCTTGCAGGATTGTTTGGACAATCAATGGAGCCTATCATTCATTGTGATAACGGTGTGTGGCTTTTCTGTCAAACACATTGTTCCATGTGAGAACTAAGCATGTTGAGATCAAATACCACTATATGAGATATGGTATTGAGGAAAGCAATTCAGTTGAGGTATATCAGCATTGATGAGCAGACGATAGACACTCTCACCAAGCCTCTCTCCAGGATAAAGTTTGTGTACTTTCGAGACAAGCTTGGTATGGTGGAGAATCAAGCCCTAGTTGAGAAGGAGTCTCAGTATCAGTGATCCTCTTTAATGCATTTCTCTTTGAGAGAGATTTGAGGTGCAAGCCCTTGTTAATGCATTTCTCTTTGAGATTTGAGGTGAAAGCCCTTGTTTCCACCCTCTAGGAGAGTCATGGTGGATGTCATGTGTGTGACTCCATGACAACATCACGTGAGAGAGTCCGTGATGATTTTCTTGTACTTGTGTTTTCACCCTCTGGGAGAGCCATGGTGAACGTCACAATGAGGTGACAACATCACGTTGAGTGATGAGCACTTGTACATACCATACATGGGTGTAGCCATGATGGTTGATATCACGATGAGGTGATATCTTTCTTTTCCACATATGGGAGTAGCCATTGTGGTTGACATCACGATGAGGTGATATGTCTTGTGCAGTTGGAAGTATGCTCCCTAGCTGAGAGGAAGTGTTGATGCTATCATACAGCATCGGGTGTATCCTTCCAGCCGATCTCCTTACATGATGATAAATTAAATTATAGCTGATGGCTATTTAATTTATGAAGAAAGCGATTGGATGAAGAGGCACGACTTATAATTATTGTGAAGATACGAAATTATGAGGAGGCGCGATCTTCAAGGAGGCCGACTTCTTGTGTGTAAGAGACACTATTTTTGGAAAGAGGCCGACATGTTGTTCTTGGAGAGTCACGTCTCTCCCTTCATATTGTATATATACTCATTGGTTGTATTTCCTTCATCATCTATTCATATTGTCCATTCTCAAGTTCGAATTTACAAGTGCGAGTTCATCAAGAAGAGCAGATCAATATTGTAGAAGGCTGAGTTTTATCATTAGCGAATTGCATCATTGTGTTGCTGTATTTGCATCAGATTGTGGTGCTTACTCTTGGCCTTAATATCGGCCTCTATTGTAAAGGAGACATTCTTTGTGGTTCAATATATAAGTGATATATTGTTGCTGGGTTTTTCTCCCCCAAGAGGAGGGTTTTCCCAGGGTATCTGCTGTGTTATTGTGTCTGATTTTAGATGAAATTTTCTATCAAGTCATGGCTAACAGGCGCAGGCGATTTCAATTGGAGATTGGGTTGATGAGCATGGTAGTGCTGGTAATGGGCACCCTCTGATATCGCCGGAGACGGGACCGGTGGCTCGACACCGATGTTTTGATTGGAACAGATGGCTCTGCTGAACGGTTTGGGACCGGGTGGTGGACGAAGGTGGGCAGACGTTGGGTTTCGGTTGGACTCGGCGTGAACAATTAAACTGGACGGATCATTGGATCGGTTGCTTCCATTCCATTTCGCCGGTTGACCTGGATCAGCAAACGCCAGGTGAACTGGTGGATCGGCGGATGCTGGCGCAAGAGATGAACAATTTCATGATAACTCGCTGGCGACCGGCGAACATTGAGCGTTAACCAGCTCAATATTAAACTACGGACGCGGAGCGACGCTGCCGGGCAACCTCGTGTTGAACGGTTTCGATGAAGCTCAATGGGCAGACTGTTCATCGCTTCAACTGGCTGGAACTCGCTGGAACACCGAACGCCGTGCGGCGGTTTGGGGCGACAAACGTGGCAGGCTGCATCGGCGGATGGGAATGAACCGGACGTTTATTTGAAAGGAACCGGTGATTGGGAGACCGCTATTTTAAACGTTAAATATCACCACCGCGGGACGCTCAAATTATAGGCTCCATCATTATGAAATCCAATTAATATCACGTTCGAAGGATACTAAAGTAAAGGGAGATTATTAAATCCAGATTACTAAAAAGGTAAATTAAGTTTTTCAGTCTTATATATCCCTGTCATGGAGCTGAGTATGCATATTTGACCTTGGCGTACCAATTACCAGGTCTGAGACACTTAAATTTAGACCTTCAAAATTGTTGTCATCAGTCAGTTTGGTATTTTGTAAACATTTCCTTGCTGCTGTATATTTCTGAGGTCAAATTCTTATATGTCAATTCAATATTTACACTCAGCCTGAAACTGTACAAGTCTGAAGCTTATCTTTGTTCTTATATTATCATGTTCAGTCAAAAAAATGTGGAATGAAATGTAGAAGTCTGTTTATCAGTTGGTGTAAGCTTTTTCATTTTGAATTTCATTATTATATGCAATGTTATGAGCTGAGTTTGTTAAAATGGCACATCCATTTAACTGAAAAAATATTGAGCAAAATTCTCAAGTCAAATCTCAGAACGGGGTTGGCCATTACAGCCAAAGCTTATGTTTTATTTGCAAATTAAATAAAAGTTATATCTTCTCATGTTTGGACGCCCAAGTAAGGAGATAAATGAAGATTAAATAAAATGCAAATGCAAGTGGAAAAAGTGGATTTGAAATTCAATTAACTTGGGCACACTTTCTAGAAGCAGCTAGAAATGTCACCTCAAGTCTATTTAAGGAGGGTCTTGCTCTCTCATTATCATTGATTGTTTACCTTATAGAAATGCTGCTGGAATGTTTTCATAACCTGGCTAAGAGGGAGCTTAGCAATTACACCACTCTTCGGGCCTGAAACTATGGCTTCCTAGATGGTCTAATGGAGTGTGCTACATTCAATAGTGCATATTGAGTAATATTATTTCAGTTTTGATGATTTTGTTGAATTTCAGGTTGCTAGTTTTGTCTATGGCTGAAGCTAACTTTCATTTGCAGCTCATTGCTTGATTTTCTTTTCATTTTGGGTATTGGCTAAAACCATTTCTATGCCCTAGGCGCCCCATTGTGCAAAGTTTGGTGATTTTTAATGAAGAATTTGATTTTATCTCGCAAGGTCGCCCCCCTTGAAGGCTGTTCTTGCCTAGCAAAAGTTTAGAAAGTTCATTACGGGGTTGTTGCAGCTGTTTCTTAGTCACAACTTGGTCGCCATCACTCTTGAAGTCTGTTGCATTTGGTTTCATATCATTCGGTGAAGTTTTGGGGAAGTTGTGAGCATTTTAGTGAGTTTATGCTTGATGGTCTAAGTTTGTGTTTTGCTGGTTATTTATATTAAACTTGTAGAAGTTCAGATTTTGGGTTGCATTTTCAGTGATGCTGAGTCTGTGATGTTGGAGAAACAATCTTACAACTGTTGCATTGATTTGACAATTGTAATACTTTGTAGTTTGTAGATTGTTGCATTGTAATGCTGCAAATAGTAGTACTATTTCAGTCATTTTAATTCTGTAATTACTTAGTTTTTTTTAACCAGCAAACATTAGCAATCTTTGGACAGTTTACCGCCAGAGAAGAGAATGAACCAACACACTTAAGCTCTTGGATGGTTTACCGCCAAGAAGGGGAATAAACAATTGTTATTTCATTGTAATAGCTCCCGTTGAATAAGTGGTCGAGCCTTCTTTCTTTTCAGTTACTTTTTCGCTCCCGTTGAATAAGTGGTTGAGCTTTCATCTCAACATTGTACTTCATTTGAGCACTAATGATTCCCATCGCCATATGATAGCACCTCACCCACCTCAGGTCTTGAGTGCACATTCTTGGTGTTGGGTTACTTTCCAGCATTGTAATCTTTCAGTTGCTACTGATTCTCGGCGCCATATGACAACACCTTTTCCATCTTGGGATTGAGTGTGCATTCTTGGCGTAGAGTTACTTTCCAGTAGTTGGTTTTGGATTGAGCTAACCTTAACGGGTGCCTGTTGTTCTGGATTATTCATTGAAAATTTTGAAAAAAATTGGTTGGCTCATTACAATGTGTGTATATGTAATTAAATTAAACTTACTTCCCTTATTATTGATTAATCATTTGTCTTCATATCTATCTCATTCAACCATGTTCTTACTCCCATATACTTCTTCATATCTGCTCCAATTCTCAAAAGATATCCGATTCTTTATCCCAAACTGCTCATACAATCTCCATGAATAAATCTGCTTTAGTACTCAGAAATAGATATGTTCTGATTATCTCCCCCTTGTTGATTATCTATGACTGATTTTATATTCACTTTTCCCCATGAAATGATACATCTCTTAGAAGGGAGATAACCTCTTGAAGAGGCATGACCCTTTTGTTTATCTTGATCACTGCCCTTAGAACTCCCTTATTAACATTGCTTTTGCAAGAGTCACCTCCCTTGAGTTAAGCGTTGCCTTATTAGGAATTTATACTACTAATAATGAACTTAGTCGGCCTTAATATAATTGCTTATTAAATTCTAGTCGGCTCCTTTAAACTAGTCATTACTATTGATATGAGCGGCTGCCTTTTTTAAATCCAATCGCCTAATATTATTTATTTACATAGGTTGCAATTTTTTTAGATTTAAAATCTGTTAATCCTAGTTTTTAGTGGGGGCATGACAATACACCATAGTTCGTTAGTTTCTTTGTTGGTTTCTATCTCCACCTTCAATTCTTTCATCATTTAGAGCATGTCCCTCTAGAGCACTTGTACTGTTCCCGATTCATTGTGACTATTGTCATCCAAACTTCCCTCTTCCTCTATTTTTCTTTTACTATATGAGGACATTTTATCTTCACTTTCTATGTCCATTGCCCGATTGTGGGCTTATGAATAGGAAGAGGGTGGTACTACCTTCATTTTTCTTCTTAATGACAAAAGTAGACCTTCGATGAACCATCTTTTCTAGAGATTGTTAGCTGGTTTTGTTTCTAACTTTACAAACAATTCTTTAAGTCTAATTATAATGTCGCACATTTTTGTGCTTACCTTGTTTTGTATTGTAAATTTCTTCTACTATTTCATTTTCATCACGAGGCAATTTAAACTCTTCTTTGAAAGATTTCTTTAATCTCTCCCACATATTTTGGGAGGCTTGGTCAATTTCTGTATACCAATCAATCACTACAACTCACAAGGTGGTTGGAAATGATTGTAGCCAAATTGCTTTATCATCTTTGCCCATTTTCCATCCAAATTATTTCACAAGTCTTATAGTGCCTAACAGGATCCTCCGTTCCATTGCTTGTAAACTTGGGCAACTTTTTCTTTTCTCCACTAGGGCTTACCATGATTTTATTCTAATGCAAACCTACCACTTGGAATCTGCTTGCTAGGGAGTTTTGATTTGGATATTTCGATGCTTCTCTCGCACTCTTGGCCATGTAGGAATCCTTAACTCTTCTCTCAACTTTAGCCTTCCAAGCACTTGTTTTGCCTTCAGATTTTCTTTTATACACCCTTGCTTCAACTTCTTCTCCTTTGATTGACAACCTTTCAATGCCCCAAAGGCTACTCTAGTACAATTCTATGAAGGAATGTGACTTCATCTCCCAACTTCCCTCGTCTAGAGAAGGTTGTCTTGACTTTTCAACTTGACTGCATTCTCAAGAAGGGCTTTGACTTGGGAATCTTATGATTGTGTTTTCCTCAAGTGTTTCTTGTAATCTTCCCCTTCGTTCCCTTTGCTTGACAATCCTTAAAGATTGCTCGATCTCTTGGTCTTGACCACCTTGTGGCCTTATCTCGCTGTTATTGGGATCTAAGGGCATGAATCTCGTAAATCTGACCCGATTTCTTTTAAGGCAACAATGCCAAATGTATTTGATAAAATAAATACATGAATTAATAATAGAGATGACAATGCATACCAGATACAGGAGTAAAATATATCTCTATTTGCACATGATATTATTACAGAAGAGGACAAAAAATGGTTAGCCAAGGATCAAAGTTGGTTTGACTAGATCATACCACTTTCTTTGACGATACACAATCTATTTAAAGGATCCAACGGTTTCCAAGAGGAACACAACCATCATCCAACTAATGCTTATAACTACCTGAAGTCGACAAACAATTAATACATAGTCGGATAACCAATATTATCAAAACATAATAATAGACATTCTACCCTGACTATAGTTGACCTAAGGTTGTGAGTAGAGGAGAGACTTACAAGTAGTGAGTCGTGGAAGAGGAAGAGAGTTGGAGACACAATGGAGGCATGTGGAAGCCAAAGGAGGTTGTAGGATGGGTGAAGTTTAGGCTTGATTCAAAGTCCAAGAGCAGGTGGAGAGGAAGCATTGATAGATATGTCAAACTTGAGGTAGTTGAGTGTGTGGTGAGAGTTGTCGATAGGATTGTCAAACTTGAGGCATTCATATTTGAGGTAGTCCAACAAATATGTCAAACCCTAGGTAGTCAAGTGTGTGAGAGAGTTGTAGATAGAATCACTAAACCCAAGGTAGTTAGACATAAGTGTTGATTTGATGCAATTTGATAGATATGCAAAACTTAAGGCAATTGAGTGCAAAGCAACTAGAAAGCACATCTTCTAATGCAAAGGGTCATTGGGTATGCCTCATTGGTTGATTTGAGTAGTTTTGGGTAGTTTCCATCAGTTGGGACTTCCTTAGCAACCATTAGCAAGTTTAAATACTTCTCTTGTAGGCAGGACAAGGGACCACATTGTTGAAAAGAGTTTCTGATCCCAATTTTGTATGAAGAGCAGGTAGATAAAGTCATACGAATTCCCTATTTCAATTTTCTAGAATTTGAGTAGTATTTAACAAGCATGATAGCTAATTATGATAGAAAACTACACAAATCTATTGTATAGTACACAGACTCCACAATCACTATCACATATACCTCGAATTACTTTCATTGAGTATAGGGTATTCCATGCTCAAGATTTTAGTATCTAAATCCTCAATAAATATAAGCCAAAGCCAAAAAGAAGTGGCCACTCAACTAGTATGTTGGGATAATATAACACAACAGGAACAAGCAAACATTTGGAGCAAGGTTAAGTGAGGCTTGCACAAAGATTACTTTGCAAATGAAGAATAGAAGTGTATCTTGGATCTCATCAAGAGTAGATTAATGGGGTCAACATGGACATCCGACTTGCTAGTCTAGATGATAAAATATAGGGTTGGGCTTAGCAAAGTGATGAGCACACAGTTATACTGAGAGGGGGGGTGAATCAGTATCTAACAATCTTTTACTTTTCAAAACTTAACCAATCACAATGAAAACATTCAAGTAAGATCTAGCAATTAAGAACACAATGAGAACACCAATTTATGTGGAAACCCTTGCGGGAGAAAACCACGACAAAATATTGCTTATATATTATAGATTAATCTTCTTCTTATAGGCTCCAACCTACTAGAGACTCCAATCTCCACTTGACAAAATTATAGGCTCCAACCTCTATTTGAGAGGCTCCAACCTATTGGAGGCTCCAACCCCCACAAATCGGATCGAAACTTCCTTCCCTTATAAATCTGATCACAAATTACAGGTCTGATCCAATTACAAATCCAATCACTATCATGCACTCTTTCTTTTCACAAATTTGATCACTATTCTCCACTTCTTTTCACAAAACTGATCATAAATATGACACTATCTTTCCTCAAAATCTGATCACAAATCTGATTTAAATATTGCAATGAATTCACTCACAAATCTGATTACAAAAATGCACTGCTTCCACAAATATTTCTGCCTTAATGTCTGCTCATAAATCTGCAATATATCTGCTCATGAATCTGTCATAAAATCTTCAACAATTTTTGTCATGCCCCCGCCATGATCAAATTACAACAGTTGTCATTGATGTCAAAGGAGTTTTTCAATGAAGAGGACAAAGTTGCATTTTATGTCTAAATGAAGGCCAACCCTCTCATATGCTTAGCGCTCCACTTTTAGAAGATTATAACAGATCAAAATTAAATGCTTTATGCTGGCCGACTAATACCCAGCAATGCCATTTTTGGGAGAATAACATAAATTTAATTATGTTCATTATATTGGCCAACCCCTCTAATGATTCACCTCCTATGAAAATGTTTAATAAATGAGGCTGAGTTTCTTGGCATGATCGTCACCCTTGAAGGAATCAACATAAGACAAAATCAGGCCGACCTTCATGTTTTTAACACCCAAGTCTAAGGCAGCGATCGAGCATATAAGAAAATTCATCTAACTTTAATAGCAGCGATTAGGAATAAATTAGTTTATTAACTAATCTTCATACCACTCTTATTCTGGCCGACCATCTTTATCAAAGACACACACACACACACATATATTTGAATAATGATGCTGCTGCTTATATAGAAGATAATCGCTGTCTTCACATCATATTTAACTCTTGTCAGACAAGAGTTAAATATGATGTGAAGACAGCGATTATCTTCTATATAAGCAGCAGCATCATTATTCAAAAAGCAGCAATCGCTTCATGAAGGCCATATTAATATTAAAAGAGGGCAGTGATCAAGTTTAAAGAGTGCAATTATTTAAGAGAAGTCATAACTCTTTGAAGAGTTATTATTTTCCAAAATGGTGTATGTTTTCACTTAGCCATAAAGATATAAATAGATGAAGGAATGGAACCTAAAAGGGAATCAATTAGAAATCTGGAAATAGCAGCAGATTTGAAACAACGGAATATTTTTTGAGTATTAAAGCAGATCAAATGGATCGGATCTAAATTGGTATTTCAAGAAGTCAGTAAATTGATTAAGAAAGTATTTAGTATTAAAATAATGTTTATTTATTTATTAATGCTCAATATTGTAAGATATTGTAAGATAGAGATAAGATCGTCTCCGATCTTATCTGGAGTTTCTTTTTAGAAACTTTCCAGTTTTGTAAATCTTGTAAATTATTTATTGAGCGTCTCGCTCTTGTTAATAACATCAATTAATTTACCAATTACTTGCGTAATATGGTATCAGAGCTCAGGCAAATAATTTTGAAAAATTTATAATTTCTTTTCGAAATTATTTTTGCTTAAAATTTTTCGAAATTGTTTTTTGAAATCTCTCGCCTG
>VDFB02231801.1:0-22177 GCA_007258455.2 Sequoia sempervirens
CTATGTTAGAAAGAAATAGTATGAATAATTTAGTGATACTTGATTCTGTTTGAATGTTCTTGGATATTACTTGCTTGATGAAACTTATCTAATAGGTTAAATATTTTATATACCCTAAAGGGATTTTATATGATGTGTTTCTATTTGGACTTTACGTAATCAGTCTATACTATACGTATATTGAAATGAGAGAAATAGATTACATCAATATCTTGGGGGAATAAATTTTATTTGTTAGCTTAAACGCTAGGAAAACCTTGGAAATGATAAGGCTAGAAACACAATGTTAATGGTGGTTTGAAAGATGTGTCATCATTGATAGAATGTGACATCATGTGAACCATGCTGTTAGTCTATTCTAGAATGACCATGTGATCAATGCTTTACTTGAATATTGATTGAAACCCTAGGTTGAGAGTAACCTACTTGATTGGGTTGTTTATTTGATCCTTGTTTGAAGCACATAGGATGAGAATAACCTACAAGATATGATAGATCATTGATTGCTAGTATTATCCTGGCATTAGGGTAAACTAACGATGAGGTTAACCTATGTGTTTAATTTGATCACTGGAATTTGTGAATTACTATGAGATTGGAGCCATAGGTGGGGTTACCCTACCAAGTTGGTTGTTATATACTCTTGACATGAAGTCATTTTATTGACCTGAATCTAATTTTTGAATAACCTTGTTATTGATGAAATTATATTCTTGAATTAAGAGTCCTTTAGTGTTGGGACTATACATTTTTTGAGTCATTTATTGATATGATTATTATTTTGATTAAGTCCATTTATTGTTGAGTTCATACCTTTGAACTAGGGTCATTTATTGATGATAATATACTTTTTATGAAGAACTATTTATTGATATGATATGTTCCAAAATGGAGTCATCTATTGATGAGTATTTATTCTATGATAAGATGAAGCTTATGTAGTTGTACTTTAGATTATGGAGTTGTTTTTTATGAAGATATTCATAAGTTAAAGCCATGAGTATTTCATAGGTTAATCCTAGTGTTAGGATAACCCAATGAAGGGAATAGCTTATGCATAGTAATTACCTATTAGATGAGTCATAGTGAACTTAGTGTATATAGGTTGTTCTTGGGGTTAAAGATTATCCAATGGAGGGAATTTCCTATGCATGGAATATGAATGGTCTTAAAAAATTGAGCTAGAATGGTGGGTGATCATGTGACATCCACTTGAAGTATTGGGTGATGAATACTTTAGAAAAAGTGGTGTAATTCATCACTAGTTACATTGTCAATTCATTGTGTTATCTTAGAGCATGCTAGTCTAAGATTGTCATACACACAAAATATAGATAAGTTGTATGGTAAAGTTCTAGTTATGTAGGACACAACACTAGCTAAGGATTGGCTAATATTTTAAGGTTTTTGGACCAAACTCTTTGTCGAGGGGCAGGACTATCTTACCATATGTGGTAGATGTGTAGGAGACCACAGTAAGTCTGTGGATGGTGGAAAACCACTTGAGTGATGCTTCTCCTCTCAATCGGCAAGCCAATATTTGAAGGGGGATTTCCTGGATCATTTGTATTTCTAGTGCCAATGGAGCTTAGATAAGCTAGGTAGGTATCTTGTATCAATTTCTATGAAAATATAGAAAATATATTTTGTATCTTGTTTATGAAATGACTTCTTTGGAAAGATTGTAACATTTCGTTGAATGAAATGAGAAAGATGAATTATTGCTATATCACAATGTAATGTAATGGAAGTTTGGAATAGTGTTTATTTCAAATGTGCATGATGTATTTGTTTTAAAGAGAATTTTTTTGTGGCTATGTGATGGCATCGCGAGTAATTTTCACTTGTGGTTAAGACTTTGAAAAATATTTTGAGTAGAAGAATGGACATGTTACACTCAGTCTTGAGTGCTATCATAAGAGAAGGTGATAGTGCTCCTTTTACTTATTTGCATCATTGTGTCTTATAGAGTAGCGTTCAAGCTATCTTTGAACTCTATTTGATAGTGTCAGTTCCTTTCTTTTCTTTACTAATTTCTCTATATTGTTACATATCTAGTTGTCCATGGAGGTGGGAACACAAAAATGGGGTTTTGACTAAGGAAGACCTTGAAACATAGTGTTGTGCTATTTTTGCACACACACCCCACTGGAGGCGGAGACCCTCTATTCTTGATTTTTCTTTTTTTCTTTTTTCTTTAGGTTTTTCCTTTTCCCCTTAAGCGATGGGTCCTTGAAATTTTGATTCGCTTCACCTTTCAAGATTTTGATGATCATATTTGTACTTTAGGTGTGTTTATTTTGTAACATTTTGATCTTTCTTGGATGCTTGGAGTCATTGGTTTCATGGAGATTTCATTGTTGCATCAAATCAGTTAAGTGAGGGAGAGTTTTGCTAAGTCCTCCAGAGGTCAGATTACTCGAAGTCCTAATGTTCGCTAAATTTGTTCCTAGATGGATTCCCCAAAGTTCTATGGCTTGCTAAATCTATATCCTGGTGGAATCTGTGAAGTTGTTTTTTCACTTAATCCATGGACTCCTAGATTCCATGAGGATTTCATTTTCGCTAAATCCGGGGTATGACGGATTCCCAAAATCCATGACTTGGTGATTTTCTGGAGTTTCATTAGATGTCTTGTTGCTTCATTTATGAACCTCCGCAGTCACATGAATTGTCATTAATGAAAGATTTTAAGTAGATTTGTGTTGTGATTTACTGTGCCGTTATTTATTTGGAATTTTGTGAGCTTCTATTTTGAGGAGTAGTTGAGTATCTTGGCAACTTTGAGAGTTTGGATTTGAGCATACTGAGCTAGTGCATTTCATCAGCCGATTGATTAGGGTTTCCAGGAGTGTGCCTTGTGCTTCATCACCTTTGTTCGAGTTGAAAGGAAGGTCTTAGTCCTTTTCTTTGAGTTATGTGAGCGAGCATGGTTAGGTTTTTAATTTTTTATTTGCTTATGCCTGCATGTTGAATGGCATTTGGTGTTTTAAGCTAGTATTATTCTGAATTGAAGTTGCAATTAGGTTTTATTGTGGTTCATTTTGTAAATGGTTATTGTTGATGCCAAAAATTGGTAAGGTAATAGCCCTTTGTGGGAAACTTAGTTTATGGGGGACTTATTGCACTAAACTAAATGACCTCCAAATTTTTAAAGAAGCTGACTTCTTCTGTAATTGGTTTTTTGAAATGGGAAAAGGAAGCAGATATAAAAATAATGAATCTAACTAAGGAAATACGCTAGAATTTAGATAAAAGGCATGATAAACCTATATTTTGGATATGATCTAAGGGTCCGCTAAACAATTTACCATGTCCTAGAATAACATAAATTAAAGATTGAAGCATGAACAACTCATTCAATGACATAAAATAATTTTCACACCCATTTACTGAAAAGAAGAGTCAAAAGACATGATCTAAACCAGCAATCTTGCATTCAAATTATAGAAGTTTGACAAATAAACCATTCAAACAATAATGGCATAGTATAAAGTTTATCAATAGCATAAGAAAATAGAGAGGCCGAACAATGGCACAGTCTGCAAGTTCTTGCAATAATCTAAACAATAAAGAGGCTCGGTGTCTCTCTAAAATCCTGTAATTCTTGAACTCGTGGAACTTGGAACATGTAACATGTAATCTTTAAATCCCTCTTCAGAAGCAAAGAGCAGTATATATATAGTGAGCCTTCCATCACCTAGTGAGCAATAACTGAAAAAATTCAGAATCCTGAGCAATGATGTCAAAGCAATGATTCCCCTCGACCGTTGTAATAGAAAAGGTTTGGGCCATAAAATTTGGTCAAATCTCATCTAGGTGCATCCCCTATGAATGATAGAAGTGGTCCTGTGCAAACAAGTGTCACCACCCAGTTCAGGCAGTTAGAACACATGGCAACATATTGCAGCCCATAGTTCACTCCATCCTATGTGTTGAAGAAGCATCCACAAGGAGACAAATGGTAGCATGGTGCAGGCCGTGGATCATTCTCTCTTCCCTTCACTAAAATCTTGTGGTGGGGTGACACATAGCAACAATGTTTACTATAAAGATCGCTTGTGGGGCCCACCAAATCTTTACACAAACAGGAGCTACGTGGCACGTAGGTGGGGCCCGATGAGGAGAGAATTCCCTCAGAGAGGGATGAGAAGACACGTGGTGGAGACCAATGATCATTTATCAAAAAAGGGCCATCGATATTCATTGAAGGCATGGGACGATACCTAGAAAAAAACAAAAACTTGAAGGGAGCATGGTGAATTTTGTATTCATAGCTTCTTGCGACTATCAGGGGCATTTCACTTAAGGAACAAGGAACCCAATATTTCCTCTGGTTGACAGACCAAAGCACCATCCATTGAGAAATAAAATTAGAGCTTGGAAAGGTTTTCCTATAGGGGCAGTCATTCATCATACATTGTGAAGATTTTCCTGCACTCCACCTAGGTCAAACATTTCTTTATAAGGAAACACCTTAGGTAAATTGGCCCCTGACTTGCAATGGAAAAATAGCTACACAACTAGATAGATTATTCCTTCAATGTCTACTGCAGTAGGAGGCTAGCTGAAATCCTAGAAAGTGGCTAGGTCTTGCTCTTTTTCTTCAATCCTTCCTAAAATTTTCTTAGCTATGGCTATCGATCCATCTTCAAGAAATGGGGATGATAGGCCCATTTCAAATAGTCGGGAAAAAATTTCCCACATGTCATCTGTAGTCTTGTTCAAAGTAGCTGCGTAGGTGTTAGTTCATAGGAAGGCTGAGTGGCAATGGATGAAATTGTTTGCCATATGGGCAACAACATCTTGATCTTCAATTCATGCCTCTGCTAGGTCTTCATCAGAGACCATGTATAGCTTGCTTAGAAAATTTTTTACCTCAAGAACCTTGTCTGTGATAAACCGTGGGAACTGCTCGATTGTTCCATGAACCTTCTAGCTCAATCTTGTTGCCTTCAAGATGAACTAGAGCATTGGCTGTAGTATTAGGAACAAGGCCTTAAACTTTTCCCAATATGAAATGTATAGCTGTTGAACTACTAGGATGAGGTCCAGTTGCATAGTAGGAGCCTGGGGAGTGCTATTTAGAATGGAAATTTCCACATCCTTCAAGCCGACATCCTATGTCAAATCTGTAATTCTCTTTTTTGCGGATGCAAGTTGCTCCCCGAGGCTACTTAGCTCTTTAAACTAGTTCTCCTTTTCCCAGGCATGGTTTTCCAACCCTGTGTCAAGAGAAGACTTTTCTCTTGGAGTTCCTTTTCAAATTGGGCCTTTTGACCCTCAAATTCCATTTTCTGCTTTTCTAATTTCTGCTCATGTTGAGTGCGCTGAGCTGCTAACTCTTCATCTTTTTTTTTGCAAATTCTACTCTGTCAGGGCCAATTGGCTCTGTTATTCCCATTTCTTCATTCACAGCTCATTGAGTAGGATGGGATCAACGGATTGGGATTTCTTGAGTTCTTCCTGGAGTTTTCTCCGCTCCAACTCTTCTGCCCGTGCTTTCTCTGATAAGTACACAACCTCTGCTTCCAGGGATTTCTCCCTCATCTCCAGGAAACTGACCCTTTCCTTCACAAGCTTGAGTTGCTCCTTTTTCTTTAGCTGACGACTAGACTTCAAGAAGTTTGTTGTTACCACCTGCTGCGTTTCCTCCATGAGTTCTACCTTGTCTTGTGGTCAGGTTGCATTCAAATTGAGTCCCACGACATACATGTTGTAATCATTTGGCAACATATCCCCTTGGAGTTTGGTAGTGTTTGGGTACACGGTGGAAAAAATCAATGTTCCTTGCACCTCGTTGTACACTATAGACTTTTGGCTCCGCATCCCTTTTGTCATCCTTAGCCTTTTTCTTTTGCATTTTGAGAGCTTGCGCTTGCTTTGTGGCTTCTTCTTGGGATATGAATTTGGATGGTGACTAAACTAGCCCAATTGCAAAGGGTGCACTGGGAGGTAGGGAAAAGGGGAATGTAAGTGTGGCAGGCCCCTACATTTTCTTCTTTTGGAGAGTAATAGTTTGTGGGGAGAAATAAGGGACTTGCCAGAGTTTGGTTTGTGAACTGGTGGAAGGGCTCATCGATTGCCGCGGTGATGGGGTGGTCATCGTAGAGTCTGTTTGCTGGGAATATTGGGTTGGAACTAAGGTAGTGGTAGCAATGGGGGTACCAATGGTGCCTGAGCCTTCAAAAAGAGACACGAGGAGATATTGAGCAGTGGTGGTTGGTGTTAAGGTTCATGGAGGCGTTAAGATAGATTGCCCTGTCTGGGTGAATTGGGAGAAACCTCCCGCAAAAATTGTGGTAGGGGTAGAGAAGGTAGGGCCAACACTTGCAGTAAGGGGCGCTGCGGGAATAGCAGAGGATACTAAAGATTGAGAAGTGAGAAAAGAAGGAGAGAATGTTACCTATTGATTGGATGGTGGCAGTGCTCTGCATGCTGCTAGATCCTCACTTACTTCAAACTCCTGGCTTGCTACAAGTTCTTGATTCACGATGGGTTCTTGTGAACCTTCTCCCATAATAGCTTTCATGCACTATCATTTAAGGGGTGGGGAGTCTCTGATCTCCGTAGTCTCTGGCTGTTGCTATTGGGACCCTCTTGTTGCTTTTGAGGCCTAGGTGAGCATCCTTGAGGCTCTTGATATATTTAGTCACACATTTGAAGCAACATAGGTAGGCTGCCTTGTGGACTTCTTCTTTTGTTGAGCGGAGGATGTCGATGTATTGGCCTCCTCCTCCACCTGCTCTTCTTCTTCATTTGGGTCATTACCTCCACTAGTGCTTGAGTCAGAAGCATGATGCTCATCATCCCACAACTTGTCAAACTATTCATCATCTGACACGCTTTCATAAGATGCATCAAGTTGTTTAATCTCTTGGTGATACACCCATAAGGCTCTAATCCTTTCTATACTCCATTCTTCTTCTTTTCTCAACCTATTGAATAGGGATTTTCCCATTTTGTAGTTCTCATCATAATCTTCCGTAGTGAAGTAGAATCTATGCCATGGAAACCTACTATCCTTTGTGGGAATATGAATCAGGTCAACCAATAATTCATCTTCATCCTCTAGCGGGCTATGCCTCTTTTCCCAGTAAGGCCGAGAATTGTGAATTACCTTGATATGCTCATATGGTAGATCATTGAAAGGGTTGTAATTCCATTTTTTGCAGATCATTACCAACCCTAGATGAGCCAACTTATCCTACAACAGTGACTGCATCTACTTATTTTTCATGGCCACTAGTTTGAAGCTTTGCAGATAGATGAAGAATCCCTTCCTCTTGGCTTTTCTGCTGCAAAAGGTAACATCAATAATGCATGCCTACTAAATGATTTCAAGGTCCAACACTCGATTAGTAACACATGTCAGAAGGAAACATGGTTCCTCAGTGAAGCCTTGTATTTAGATGAATGTAAAATCTGCTCTGAAAAACCAGTCACATCTGGGAATGAAGTTTTGCATATACTTTGTTTGCATCAAGGTGAACCGATTAATACCATCCTCCCCTTGCAAATCTTGCAAAATTAGAGTCAAGAAATAATTTGAAAATGCATAATAGTCAAAAATGGAAGAGAGGAGAAGAGTTCAAATAGAAACTGACTTTCTTATGTTCTTTTCATTAAAAATAGACTTCACCCGCTTATCAAAGAAATCGGGGTTTTGATGCAAAAACATATGGGGAAGATAGGAAGAAAATCTGAACTTCCGTTTAGCTTGGTAAATCTTAATTTAATCTATTATTTTCTTTGAGAGGTAGTCTACAAAGTTATACCAAAAGTAAGATTGTTTCCTAACGAACTAGAAAGTCCAGCCGAATTGAAACGCGTGCACCTCTTGGTTGGTGTCTAGATCGAAAACAAATTCCATCATCGAAAAGACATCTTGCAAACCTATTTCAAAAGCACTGTGTTGCGCCATAATTCTTGGTGGCTTCCCCTCTCTGCTTCAATCCTTTTGGTTTCTTTGTTATAAAACTCCAGAGCCTTATCTCTGGTATTCCATATATGTTCCCCTTGTTTAGGAGTGAATGCTTCTATTTTCATCCCTCTTTGCATATGATCAGGAATACATAACATATTCTAGATGGCTCCCGAAGTGGTATTAACTGATAGAGTTTGGCCCTTGATAGTGTTGGTGCTTGGGTTGAAATGCTTAATGGTCACATCAACTAATTCTGGGCAGTAGTGCACAAATGGGACCATATATTGTGGAAGCCCGTTGAACCATATTTTCTCTGCTGTCAACATTATCTTTTTGGATATCTTCATTCTTTCACAAGCTAATTCCCTCAATCCTTTAGGGTTCTTTGCAAGAAAAGGATCATGAATATTATCCCAGTCCTCCTGAATTAAGTTCTAGTCTTTGTAGCTTTTGGTCTTGTCTAGCTCCTTTGTGTTTTCCCACTTTGGCTTGTCAGGAATACTTGGTGTCGCATAAGAAATGTTTTCAAAGATATTGATGACTGGTGCTCATCGCATAACTTTAAATAGGCTTCTCGTTGCCCCTCCCTATGCTTCTTGGCTTGAACTTTCTACCATTTTTGATTTGTGGGAAACTTCTACTTAGCTTGAATTTTTCTGCAACTCTACCTCGGCTCTAGCTGTGCACTAGAAATTGCTTTTTCTCTGGGAAGTGTATTTGAAAAGACCTTTTAATTGCTTAAAGATTTCACATGCAATACTTAGCTATTTTTTCTCAAGGTGGTAGATGAGAGTTACCTTTTTGAATATAATTTGGCATGTACCTCCAACCTTATGGCTTGTGCGAGATGAATCACTTGCCATTTTGATTTGACAAGAATTCATAATTACAATTAGCAACAATATGGTACAATGCAATTTTCTTGGAACTTGAGCCAACACTTTGCTAGCAGCTTAAACATTCATATGAATTGGCAATTAATATCCCAAAAGGAATGATTAAGCCAAAGATGCAATCAACATTTGAAAATATATGAGCTCTACCTTGGAATAAGCAAAACACTTGGAGAATGACACCTTAGTCCTTGGCCATGCATAACACTACCGATTGCTGCAACCAGCTTAGGATAATTAATTAGTCCTTATTAGTTTTGCACACAGTAAGCCGTACTCAATAGACACAACTAGGTAGGAGATTCGAGCAAGCTTAGGCACAAATTTCAAGTTGGTACTTAATTAGCATCATGTTTATGGCAAGTAGATTACCATGCATTTCCTTGCTTTTTCTATAAATAGGCACCTAAGTAGTAGTGAAATCACACTTAGCAATTAGAGCAAAATTGGTAGTAGGTAATTGGTTTAGTAGTTTAGCATTAGTAGTGCATAGCGTTTTCATAGGCTAGACTTAGGCACTTCGTAGAGATAGTTTCAAGATAGTTGCAGAATGATTCCCAACATGGATACCCCAATTAGGCTAGTGTGTCATAAGTCTCAAACTACTTTCTTAGGTGAGATTTTTACTAAGCATTTGAAGATGATGACGAAGAATAAGCACTCACTGGCTATTATAGCTATGAAATGGGTTTTGGGATGGGATTTCCTTGAATACGAGGACAAGTATCGAGTCAACACTAATGTGTTCTCACACTTTTTCACCTCCATGCTGAATATTGGAATTCCAGAGCCCCCGATTCTTCATCTTGTCAAAGAAATATTTCACAAGAAGTACCTGAATGGCCTTAGAGAGGTAGTGGCAAATACTGCATATGGTGGAGGCATACCGACCGCGAGTGACCTTTTAGAGGTTCATAGAAGAGGATGTAGTTGTATCGTGGCTTTCATTTCTTAGTGGCTTTCGCCTCCAATCACAAGATGAGCACCGCTAGAGGGTAACCCATGCTCGCCACTTACTTTTCCACATCTACAAGATGGTGTCATTCTACAACATCGACTGGCACATGGACTTCAGGAACCTTGTGTTCCCTCTGCCTCTAGCCGTTGCTTCTGTTAATGATTCTGCTACTTATGATGATGCCCTTGTGGACAAAGATATTATGGACGCTACTGTTGATGCGTCCATTACTACTACCCATGCTATAGACTGAAGACTTATGTGATTTTTTTTTGCTTTTAAAAAACTCTTAGCAATTAGTCTATTTTTTGTATACTTGCCTAAAAAAGGATTTTTGTACAATATATGAAAGAAGTAGAATAGAACCATATACTTTATAAGTGAGGCCTTTGAGCCATTTTGATGATGTAAATATCAAAGCATATGTCTAATGAAAATATATCTTTATATAATCATCTTGTTGTCTGCTTTGGCTTCTGCAACTAGGTCATCTTTTCCTTTTCAACATATATGTATCAATTCTGCATGTGGATGTTTAATTCTTTGGTACTTTTTAGCTATGAGTTTATTTATTCTCTTTGCAATAATGGGCTACTTGTTCCTTTCCATCTCGAACCATAGAATAAATAAAAAGACTGAACAACAAAACAAAAGGGAAAGAAAGAAAAAGCACTATATACATATTTACATCGGTAGGATAAGCAAGCCTAATTAAATAATTTAAGGTGAATTCCATTGACCGGAATTCCTAGCGCTTCTTTTTCCATAGTTTCTAACTCATATGCATTATGTTATTTGCATTGAATTACTTTGAATAGGCCTTCCCAAAGGCTGTCAAACTTCCCGTGCTGACCCAACTTCACAACCCTTTCATTAAATTTTAGCACTAGGTCTCTGCACTTTAGACCTTGGTCAAACACTTTCTTGTCAAACCACCTTTTAACGACTTGTTGGCAGTTAGTCATGGCTATTAGGGACTTTTCCATTTTCTCTTGTACTTCTAGCAACTCAGCTAACCACACCTCCATTGCGCTATTTTGTTCCACCTTGAGAGATTTTAGCAATTGTAGCACAGGAATCTCCATAGAGAGGCAATAACGCCTCTTTTCCATATACTAGCTCATATGACGAAGTCTTGAGGACTTGATTAGGAGTTATGTGGTCCACCTAGAGCTAAGCCATTATCCTCCTAGTACCAAATTCTTGTTTGTTGACTCAACTAAGCCATTATCCTGTGAGTAGTAGTTTGATGATGTTTTAAGGAATATGCTATGCGTAAGTGCAAATTGACTTACCTTAGAGCCCATGAAAGCTTTAGCATTTTCAGAGATGATAGTTTTGGGCAGGCCGAATCTCATCACCAGTTCTTCTAGGAAGTCCACTATCTTTTCCTTTGTCACATTCTTTAGTGGTACAACTTTGGTCCACCTTGTGAAGTAGTCTATGGCCATCAAGATCCATTTATGTCCTACGCTAGAGGCTGGGTTGATCATTTCGACGAATCCAAACCCCATTGCGTGAATGGCTCATCAACCACTATCAGATTGAGAGGCATTTTGGAATTCTTTCTTCTTCCTATGAAGAGCTGGCATTCCTTGCAGGTTTTCACCAAGGAGTAGGAATCATTGAATAGCGTTAGCCAAAAGTACCCTGACACATGATTTTGATGGCAGTTGTCTTTGCGGAGAAATTCCTGCCAACAGAACTGTTGTGGTAAGTGTCGAGGATCCTTTTTGCTTGCTCTATGGTAACACACCATAATAAAATGTCATTGAAATTTCTTTTGAACAAGACCCCTTCAATGAGCACATATCTGCTATTTTGCAATCGATAGAATCTCCTCTTCTGAGAAGGAAGGCCTGACAGATACTTTCTTGTGTGCATAAATCTTACTCTGTTCACCAACCAACAACCTTTGGATTCCAACTCATTCATTAGGACTAGCTCCAACTGCTCTTCTTCGGTGGCCATTTCTTCATCGTGCACAAGATATTCGCACAATTCTCTTCCTTGAACGGTCTTTATAGGCTTAACCTGAATGTCATATTTGAGGATCTTGGTGATCCAATTGGCTCTTTTCTCGGTGATTTCTCCCTCCATGATGTATTTGTGAATGCTAGAATGTGTGACATAGACAATCACCTTATTGCAAGATATTAAGTGTCAGAACTTCTCGAGTCCCTTAACTATTGCAAACACTTGCCTCTCCACAGTGTTGTAGTTTGTATCATATTCCTTTAGGGTCCAAGAGTGAAATGCTATCGAATGTTCTCCCTTGCCCTCATCATCGTTCTGAGTTAAGACAGTAGCAATGCTTGACTTGCTACTAAATACATACATTATGAAGTCTTTTGATATGTCTGGATTGACCATAACAGGAGCGGAGGAAATAACATCCTTGACTCTCTCAAAGGCTTCTCTAGCTTCTTTTTTCCATTTAAATGTTTGATCTTTTTTCAGCATTAAGGTGATTGGCCTAATTATTCCTGCAAAATTAGAAATAAATTTGCTAACAAAATTTTCCTTCCCCAAGAAGGACTGGACGCTTTTCTTGTTGATCGAAAGGGGAAGCTCTTTGATTGCTTTCACCCACTCGAAATAAATTGTAATTCCTTCTTTGGACACTATGTGTTCCAGTAGCTTACTTTATGGTACTCCGAAGACAATTTTTTTGGGTTCAGGGATATCTCAAACTCCTAGAATTTTTTGAACACCATCTCAAGGTAATAAAAATGATCATCCTTTGACTTGGAGAACACCATCAAATCATCCAAATAGATTGGGATAATCTTGTTGATTAGTTCATGAAAAGCGATATCCATTTCCTGCTAGAAGGTGGCTCCTATATTTGAGAGGTCGAATGACATATTAGCATATGTGAATGTTCCCCACTTGGTAGTAAACATTGTCTTATGTTCATCCTCCTCTTTGACTCAGATTTGATTATAACCGAAGAATCCATCTAATAGCGAAAACATCTTCGATCCTGCCACTATTTTCCAGATTGACTCCATTGAAGGTAGTGGGTAATGATCCTTCAGGGATGCTTTGTTTAGGTCTCGAAAGTCCACACATAGACAAATATCTCCATTCTTTTTTTGGACTAGGACCAAATTGGATACCCACGTGCTATGCTTGATTGAGAAGAAAATCCACGACTGGATTAGCTTTGTTAATTCTTGCGCCATTAACACTTCAATCTTGGGATTCACTAGCCTCTATTTTTGGCAGACGGGTTTTGCACCTTCCGCCAAATATATTGTATGCTAGATGATATCAAGATCATATCCCCTGAGGTCCTCATATGACCAGACCACCACTCCTTCATATTTTTTGCAAAAGTCGATAAGCCTTTCTTTATCATGATGCGGGACATCCTTCTCCACTTTGAGATTTCTTCCATCTCCAACCTAAAGATCTGCATAGTCACCTTTGTCTACTACAAAATTTCATTTTCCATTTCTTGTATCGTCACAATCGAAAAGATTCTTGAGAGTGACCAATACTTTTGGAAGCTTGTTGGATTTCAGTTGGATAATCTATCCTTCAGAAGCTTTGGTGATCTTTGGTTGGAGCTAGTTGGAAAATTCTCTTGATTGTTGGATGAACGAGGAAATGTGTTTATCACTGTCAAACACTTGCCAACTTTGGTAATTGTCTGGAATGGCTGGTCGGACTATCACTCGTACTGAGTGTTTGTTGTGAACGAGGTCAGAGGTAGGATCAAACTGGGATCTGATTGATGCCATTCAGTCCACATCTATATTTTGTTCTCAAGAAACTATTTGAATGTTGAAAGATTCAAAGCCCTTAATCAGGTCCCAAACTCGGTGTCTATAGGATTGCATGCGAACATTCTTGGCCACAAAAATTCTGCAGACTTGATTGACTACTAGTTTAGAATCTCTGAACACAATTTCTTTATGCCCATCCATTATGCAAGGTTAATACCTTGCACTAGTCCTTCGTATTTAGCTTCATTGTTCGAGCAAGTGAACTGGAAGCAGATGGACCTCAATGGATTTTTATTTTGTGGGGACATTAAACATATCCTAGCTCCTACACTATTCTTGCATCTTGCTCTGTCGAAATGCAACATCCATAACTCTGAGGGTTGACCGCTCTTTGGTTTTTTGAAAACCTTCGGGAGCACTAGATCCTCATCGTAGATGACATAGGTGCCCAACCCAGTAGCATGGTGGTTGCTAAAATGATCAATATCCATATGTTCATTCAATAGAACATCTTCTTGATCAGTCTGATCTTCGGTCACTTTTTCATCTTCTAGTAGCTCAACGCAATAAATTTCTTGCTTAGTGATAGAAGTATGAGCGGCCTCAAAGTTGATCATGGCTTCATTGGCCACATGCTCCAAATGTAGAGCTTTAGATTCTATCTTCATTTTCACACCGCGCTTGGTCCTAAGGATCATGTGCGACCAATCTAGGGATAGGTATCTACCCACCTTTGAAGTAAATTCTTAGGATAAACAGAGGCCAAACATGGGGGGAACATCTATGATCATAGTATCTTGTGACATCATGATGCTAGGGTAGGAAAATAGAGTTAGGGGAAGATCCTTGATGAGACCGACAATTTCTACTCTATTTCGATCAAGTTGCATCACTCCCTTTTTTAATGGTTTGTAGCTAAGTCCCAAGGCCTCTGCTATCTGTTTCGACATAACTATGGTGCTAACACCAGAGTCAATCATGACATTGTGTAATAACTTCTCTCCCATAATAAGCATTAGGAAGAAGGGTTTGGGTTTTAGGTTATCTCTTACCTTAGCTGGAGCTTCCATTGTGCTATTTGTGAGAACTTTAGCCAAATGTGATTGATCAACAACCTTTTCTTTGAGCAATTACTCCTTTGGTTCAATGATTGGATCCTCCTGGAGTGCTTTCTGTAGTAATTCCTTCTACGTTGGAATGACTAATAGTTTTTGCTCTTTTGCTCTTGTTATAACAATTTCCTTTTGCGGCGGGCATTGTGGCGCCATGACAAGGGTACTAGGCGTTTGGCTGGAAGCAATTTTAAATTGTAGGCTGACCAGTTGTGGGACAACTGGTTCACTTGTGAATCTCCTCTTTGAGTGGGCATTGTAATCAGACTGTACTTATGGTGTTTTAGATGCGGATGCATCATTGGAAAACACTATTTCCTCTTCTTCCATCCATGAGAAGAGTACATGATCAGGAGTGATGTCTGCTTCTTGTTCTAGTGACATCCCCTGCATTTGTGTGGTGAGCACCACATAGTCCATTTGTAAAGAGGTATACACATAGCTTCTGGCATCTGAAGTAGCACCTTAGTTGTGCTACTCCACCACCTTTTATTCTAGGTTTCCATGCAGACATTTTTTAGGCATATGTGAATTGTCGCAAGGGAAACACTAGGGGTTGGTGTCATCAACTAAATTATTTTTCCTTGCGGTTAACTCTCTACTCGAGCTTAGATTGGTGTTTTGTAGTGGAGTGGGTATTAACACTATTTGATTTGTTATTTGTGCATGTGGATTTGTGCAGGTGCCTCCTTGGAACTAGTTTTGTTGGTAAGAGGTCCTTCTGCCTTGATAATTATGATAGGTCAGCTTCAGAGGTACGACCTGGTTGCACTTGATAATGATTATCTCATTGGTCATATGTTGCAATATTTCCTTGACGTCACTCATATCCTCCTTGGAAGAACCAGATGTAGAAGCAACATTCTGCAACATGCTCGGATATGTGTACATAGATTGGGTAGGAATGCACGCTAGTAGAAGGTACCTCCTGAGCATGAACCAATATTTTTAGAAATATAGGAATGATGGCTCAAGGTGGCAACTTTCGGGCATCAATAAAATTTTTCTCTGCCTTGACAGCAACGCTATATGCGCTTGGTAGTGTGGTTCCACCGAGAGATTGGATCATGATGGAAATGTCAGGGTTGATAGATTTCAAGTAGAACATAAATGCTAGATCAGGTGGCGGGCGGATATCAACTTGAATCCTCTTCTAGCTTGTATGGAACTAGGCGTTGAAGTCATCCATGACTTCGAGTAGGGCCTGCTTTATGACTGCCAAATGATAATATAGCGAGGATTAGTCTCCTTCATTTGAAAATCTCTGGTAAAAAGGATCTCTGAGCTCATCCCAGGTACTGATAGTGTTTTCTTGCAGCGTCTGGTACCAATCTAGTGCCTTGCCTCTAAAAGAGGCAGTGAGCAATCTCAATGCTATATTTTGGTTTGTAACTCCATGTACCAAACATACATTTGCAACATCTTATAAGTGTTTAGATGGTGTTCTTGCGCCATCCACAGTGAATTTAGGTATAGCTTTTAGGGCAGAAACTGGGATAGCGGCACAAATAGCAGGTGCTACTGGCACTACAAGAGGACTTCCAATGTACCATGCCACATAATTTTTGTTAGCGGTAAGCAACATGGCTAGTGGAAAGGGCAGAGGAAGTGAAATATTCAGTAATTGGGTCACAGGTTGTATTGTCCCTAATGGTGGTACTAATAAACCAAGATTATTTGCTATTTGACACCTAGTAATAGGCCGATGGCTCATACACCCTTCTTAAAATTATATTCATTTAAGCGCGGTCTCACTGGGCATGCCAAGAAAAAGAAAAATAGTTGATGCCAAAAATTGGAAAGGTAACAACCCTTTGTGGGAAACTCAGTTTATGGGGGAATTATTGCGATAAACTAAGTGACCTCTAGATTTTTAAAGAAGCTGACTTCTTCTGTAATTGGTTTTTTGGAATGGAAAAATGAAGCAAATATAAAAATAAAGGATCTAACTAAGGTGATACACCATAATTTAGATAAAAGGAACAATAAACCTATCTTTTGGATATGATTTAAGGGACTGCTCAATAATTTACCATGTCCTAGAATTAAAAAAATTAAATATTGAAGCATGAACATTCAATCAAATAAATAATTTTCACACCATTTACTAAAAGAGGAGTCAAAAGACATGATCTAAACCAACAAACTTTCATTCAAATTATAGAAGTTTGACAAATAAACCATTCAAAACAATAATGGCACAGTATAAAGTTTATCAATAGCATAAGAAAATAGAGAGGCCGAACAATGGCAGCGCAAGTTCTTGCAATAATCTAAACAATAAAGAGGTATGAGTGTCTCTTTAAAATCCTTAATTCTTGAACTCGTGGAACTTGAAACATGTAATATGAATCTTCAAATCCTCTTTAGAAGCAAGAAGCGGTATATATAGTGAGCCTTCCATCACCTAGCGAGCAATAACTAAAAATATTCAAAATCCTGAGCAATGATCTCAAAGCAATGATTCCCCTTGACCGTTGTAATAGAAAAGGTTTGGGCCATATCATTTGGTCAACTCCCATCCAGGTGCATCCCCTATGAATGATAGCACTGGTCCTGTGCAAACAAGTGTCGCCACCCAATTCAGGCAGTTAGAACACATGGCAACATATTACAGCCCGTAGTTCGCTCCATCCTATGTGTTTAAGAAGCATCCACAAGGAGATAGATGGCAGCATGGCACAGGCCGTGGTTCATTCTCCCTTCCCTTCGCTAAAAGCTTGTGGTGGGATGACACGTAGCAACAATGTTTACTATAGAGACCGCTTGTGGGACCCACCAAATCTTTACACAAACGGGAGCTACGTGGAACGCAAGTGGGGCTCGATGAGGAAGTGATCATTTATCAAAAAAGGGCCATTGATATTCATTGAAGGCATGGGGCAGTACCTAGGAAAAATAAAAAAACTGAAGGGAGCATGGTGAATTTTGTATTCACAACTATCATGTTGTCAATTCTATTTGGGATTTAATTCGATTCTTGCTTTGAAATTGATCTTTTATGCCTTTTCATATGCATTCGAAGTAATGAATCAAGATTAGGGCATCGTTTTACATATTATTTGAACTAGGGTTTTGGGTTTTCAATATTTTGATAATGTATTTTAAATTTGAAGCAGTATGAATTATGGCATGTTTGAACCAAAATAATTAGTCTACCTATGGTCTTGAGAGTCTTAAGGTCGATAAATGCATTTGTAGATAAACCCCAGGTTGTTCCATTTTGAAAACCTTGAACATGATGTTGGTGATTAAGTTCATAAGATTTTGATTTGGATTGTGGCATTGATTTCAATTTGAGTTTGATTTGAATTGTTGGTGTTATTTTAAGACTTCTAATTGAGTCTTAACATTGAAATGAAAGAATATTGTATGAGCATCTTTTATGAGTTAAATAATTCGAGCTTGTATTGTGTGGTTTTCGCTGAATCCTTTGATGCATGGATTGCGTGAAGTATTTCGTTTGCTAAATTCGTTTCTATGTGGAAAACCCAAAAACTAATTTCTCACGTAATCCTTACCTTCAAGGAAAACTTGAATGTGGATCCTTCGCTAAATCCACTCTACCCCAAATTTTTTGAGCCTTTAACTTTCGCGGATTCTGTCCATAGGTGGATTTCCCAAAATTTTGAGACTTTCATTCTTATAAGTGGTATGAGTTAGTATGGGTATAAATTTCTTGTAATGGATTGAGTTTGAGATGTTCAAAATGCATTTTTATTGATAAGGGAAGGACTTAGTATCTTTTGATCTATTCGTTTCCTTTCTTCACGGAATTCGCCTGATCAAGAAAAACCCAAGAAAATTGTACTCATGGAATCCTTGAAGGGTCAGATTCCTAAAAATCCATTGGAACCAAAATCCTCAAACTTTCAAAAAATCTGATGTGCATTTAAATCTTGATCTTAATGGCTTTGTGAGTTGATTTCTATGGGTTTTGAGGATATTTTATGACTAATTAATCCAATTATGGCTAAGTGTTTCATTCTTCATGGAATCCTTAGGAACCCAGATTCCTCGAAATCCTTCAATAGCTAAAATCTGTGAGGTGCTTGAAAATATGAAATATGCCAAAATTTGATCTTGAGGATTTGCAACCTGGTTTTATGGATTCTTATGATGAATTAGGATTGGTTACATATTGCATATAAGTTATAATGATGAATTTATTAATGTAGTGATGTGATAGTTGTTATTTTCTTGGAAATTTAGTAATTATGGTATTTCTTCTAATCAGATGTAGGTAGAGTCCAACAAGACTAAGGGTTCTAAAGTAAAATCTACTAAGCTTGTTACAGAGGAGCCTACAAATGGAGCAGAAAAGATGAAGTACGACTTGAAGGGAAGACTTCTTGAGTCAAAGATCATCTCATGTTGGGCCAAAGATGGAGACACAAATATGGGCCATGTAGATTATGAAGACTTCAAGCAAAGAATGTATTTCTATGCTCCTACTCCTTTGGGTAAGAGATTAGTGGAAATAGGATTGGCATAGGCTGCTGGATTTCCACCATCCATTCAATGCCTTGAATTGATCATTGAATGTGCTAAGCACTATGACTCCAAAAGGATAATAGTTGGACCTCAAGGGAGAGTCATAGAAAATCTGACAAAGGAAGCAATAGTTGAAGCATTCAACATTGGATACATCATAAATTGATCAAGGTGAATTTGGAGATAGAAAATAAGTTCTATAATGATGATCCTGATGAAGCATTGTATATGATGAACAAGTCTTGGATTGACAAACCAAAGTCACACTATTCCAAGCTACCCAAATAGTTACACAGGAGTGACTTTAAGTTGGAATACAATGATATGATCACTCTCCTTAGTAGAGTGGTAGGATTGGAGAAGGATTTCATATTTGAGGAATGGATGTTCTATGCTATATCACAGATTGAGAAAGGAATTAATTACCACTGGGAAAGAATGATCAGTGAAAATTTGGATAGTCAATTAAGAAAGGTACAAGATACAAAGACATTCACCATGACATCTTATGTGGTGTACATTATTTCTAGGACTTATAGATACAGGGGTTTGAATTGTAAAGGAACCATTGGACATGATAGAGTCTATGATGTATACCCTCAATTGCATTTGAATACTTCCAACTATAGGAGGGTCAATGATACTTTCACTATGTACATAAGAAGAACATTGTAGGATGCTCTTCACATGAGAATTTCAACAGAGGCAATGGCGTTGATAAAGAAATATGGCTATTGGTTCATTCAATTCCCAAAGTTCACATACATTAGAGTTAATGGATCTCCAAAGGTACCTTATATAATTCCTAGGTATCCTATAGACAAGGTTATTTTGTTGGAATTGACTAGACAATTGGCTACCTTTGACTCAATTTTGAATTCAATGCATAAAATAAGAGTTGGTGTAGATTTTCCCTTGAGGATTGGCAGTTTGGAAGCTTTCCCTTCTATTCAGTGTACACATCATTCAAAGTCAGAAATGGACCACTTGCATTTATGCTCTCATTCAGATAGAGGTAATTTTGATCCTTATGGAGTGGCACAAAAAATGGCCAATAAAGAGTATAGACATAAAGATAACATAGAAGATTATTGGGCCAATTACCAGGATGAGTTTTAAGTCATTAAGAGAAAATACTCCAGGCTCCCATTGAGGCTAATAAGATTTTATGCAGTAACAAATGTGCCAGACCAAGTTGAAGATGAAGAAGATCCAATTCAATATATTGATTATATGGAGTTTCAAAACAAGCCACTCCTTGGAATAAATTGGGAAGAAGATGAAGCAGTGGAACTAGATCAGATTAATGGTGCAGTGATAGGGTATTCAAAGAAGTGGGTGAAGCATAATGTTACGAAGTTGGAAGAAGAAGGAGAAAAATTCACTTATGATTTGATGGGAGACTTAGAGTCTCAATTAGAAGAAGGTGACTCTGAGAAGACAAAAGATGATGCTTCAACTCCACAAGAGGAACACGATTTTGAAGATGAGCCTCTTGTGATCAAGAGGAATACAAGAAGTCAAGCTAAGGCTGGTACCAATGATAAAGGGCCTAAAAGACAACTAATCCCTAAAAGAAGAAGGCCTAAAAAGGAAACAACTAGAGAAGAAGCTGTAGAGGCTCAACCCTCAAAGAAAAGGAGACTTGTTACAGGAAGAGAGAAGGGTTCACCTTCTAAGAAATCAAAGAAGACTAAGGCCAATGAAGAAGGTGTAACCCAAGAAAAGGAAATTGAGGTGGAAATCTCTAGAGACAAAACACAAGTATATGTAAGAAATAATTCTCCAAGGCCAAGGGTCTCCTCTTCTATAGAGAATGTTGTAGAGGTGGTTGAAGAGCCTAAGGAAAATGTAAATGAGACACTAGTTAATGAAGCTGAAACTGTAAAAGAGATAGTCATAGGAAATACTCCTCCTCAATTGCCTTACCAACATGTATAGTCTGATAAAGAGGAAGTAGAGGTAGAAAATGATGAGGTTAATGTTTCCAAGGAGCAAGAGCCATGACAACCAGAAGAAGAAGAGGAATTTAAAACTCCAAAAAGTGGAGATCTTAGCAACTTTGGAATTTAGTTGGAATAAAAGGTTTCTAAGGTTTAGAGTCAAGAAGAAAATAAAGAATAGGAGAAAGAAATTAAGAATATAGAGGAGTTACCTTCTCAATCTCTTGTTTTGATGATGAAAATAAAGATGAAGAGCAAGAACAAGAAGAAAAAAATTAAGACTAATCAGCTAGGAGATCATGAGGATACAAATTTAGAAGAATCAACTACCCTAGATTGGTTGAAAGAACATTTGAAGCCAAAACTAGTGGTAGTTGAAGATGAAACACCAGATTGGGATGAATTCATAGCAAGATTAGGATGAACCAAAGAAAGGAAGAAGGCTAGAAAAGTTTCAAAGATGACAAAAGATGAGTCAAATAATAGGGTTTTGCATATTGCTACTCCTATAGTTGACAAGCATAAATATGCAACTACTGCAGCCGATTATAAGGTTGAAACAATCAATCTAGGTCAATCCACAAAGGAACATGAGAAGGAAGATCTAAAATAATCTGTGGATGCAATTTTAAAGAGATTAGATAATGAAGCCCAAGCCAAAGAAAAGATGCAACATTAAGTAGAGGAATTACGAAAGTACATTTAACATTTGATAGAGCCTTTAAAAAAACACAATTTGGTGAAAATGTTTCATTTTTAGAGGGTGTGTTGTCTAAGGATGCAATCAATGAAATAGAGAGAATGAAAACTTCTGTACAAGTCACCCAATAGTAGATCAATAGTGTTTGTCAGAAGGGAGACTCTATGATTGAAAAGGTTTTACATATATATGAAAAGACATCTTTTTTGGAAGAAATAAAGCATCTAGTATCAAAATGTGAGGTGATAGATGATGCCACCATGACTACATTGAGCAGGGTAATAGAGATTCCATAAGAGATGTTGGTGAATGAGAATATCCTCACAGTTGAGGATGAAAATAGGCCAACAGAGTGGATAGAATTGTTTGAGTTTAGAAAGGAGCTTATGGTTAAGGCTTTGAAGAAAGTTTCAAAA
>VDFB02231802.1:0-13192 GCA_007258455.2 Sequoia sempervirens
TAATGAGCCAAACTAGATCTGACTCAAAACCCCCCAATTTCTTGCCCTAAATTTTTAGATTTAAAATAAAAACTTCTATAGAATCTATTATGAAGATATGAAATTGCAACACAATAATACATTGCAAAAATAATCCAGCTTTTGCATTTATTTAGAAATAGTTGCAATAATACATCAGCTATGGCAACTTACAGATACGATTATTTTTTGTAGCAATACAACAGCTACTGCAAGTCTAACAACCCTTCAAAAATAGCTTGAATCTGAAGCACAAAGTGAGATATTTGAATAATATCTCCAATAGACAATAGATTTCTGTCCACTGTCCCCAAGCTCAAGGGTTTTCGTCCTCAAACCTGTTGAAAAGCCAAAGCTTCCCTAAATTCTCCAAAAGAATTCATTAACCAAGCATAAACTAAGCATGTCTTCCCATTTACCCTAGCCTCCTTTAAATAAGACCTTAAGGCAAGGCCGCCCTAGGGTATAGTTTCTAGAAGGTTTTGGCCCTTCTAGAAGATTCTAGTTCTTCTAGAAACATCTTCTAACTCTTCTAGAAGATTCTAGTCTTCTAGAAACATCTTCTAGCCTTTCTAGAAGATTCTAGTTCTTAGAAACATCTTCTATCATTTCTAGAAGATTCTAGTTCTTCTAGAAACATCTTCTAACCTTTCTAGAAGATTCTAGTTCTTCTAGAAACATCTTCTAACTTTCCTAGACAATCTTATTCCTTATCATCCCCTTATTATGCCCTCTAACCCACGGGAATGTTGGATGGGCTAGAATATGACCACCAAGAGGTCACTCCAATAGTGGGGGCATTACAGTCCTCCCTTCCCAAGATTGTTTGTCCTCAAGCAATCGCTACCGCAATATCTCTCAATTGCCACAACATCTGATATTTGAAGAACAAATCATTTTGTCTTTGACCACCAACCACCCGGATCCCAAATGATCCTAGAAAGAACTCCAACCAGCATCCTCTGTATACAACTGAAGCTCCTGTCACTGTCAAGCCCTGTCAAGCTGTGAAGTCAATTGTCCAACCAATAAACTCTTGGATCCTAGTTCTGAAAATCATCTCTATATAAATTGTGCACAAGGATCTCTACCATTTGTTGTTTAGTGAGCTTTGCCATCCAAGAACTGCAGAGATGAATCTCATGCATCCACACTATCCATAAGCGAACTACCCATGGATCCCATGAATAAATTGGAAATCCAACACCTGTCGCTTTTCGTTGTGCCACTCTGGTAACCTCTATATTGCCATCATTAGGGAAAGACACACAACTCACAATAGGCTGAGTTGGTCTTGTAACAACATCATCATTACCCCTTGCAGCCATGTCAACAAGACCTCTATCAGTTAGTAACTACAAGTATCTTAACTTACTTCCAAGAGTAAGAAGAGTACCATCATGAACACCATCTATCTCCTGAAAAGAGGCTGGAACAACATTAGGGTCCAACATGCAGAACTTAGAAGAAACCATCTTCTGATAAGATTGTCCAATGTCAGTCTCAAAAGTATCAATGTAGAGCATGGTGCTCAAATCTCTCGTGCGTACACATGTCAACTCACTAGGCCACCAAATACCACTGTTGTAACTCAAACCAGCATTAAGAATGATGTCAATGGTGTCATCATACCCATGTATAAGAAGGAAATTCACCAAATATGCAATGCCCATCAAGTAGACATGTCTCCACGCACCCCCATGCAACTCAATAGCTGTTATAGACCATGCTAAATCTGAAAGTGAAATGGAAACCCAAACAGGACAGCCACTTACCAATAAAGAATCCATGAAGATTATGCTACCATCATACCAATGAACAGCTGTCATATCATAGGGAATAGGTGACAACTCCAAAGATATATCGTAGATGCCTTCATCACTAACCAAAGGTAACTCATGAGTGGCTGATCCACTATATGTCAATAATAATAAATTCAAACTCTACGTACTACTGGCAAACTTGTAATAAACAGAACATAGGAATAACAGTAAACTGAAGATATCATAATGAAATGCCAGAAACTTTATTCATTCTCAGGAATATCATGTACAAAGAGTATCACAATGCTTACAGTATAATCATTGGCAACAAAACTCATTCATTACTATCTCCCGACTACATCCACCCGACTACATATAACGCTCGGCGGTGGTTAGACAACCAACCGACACGACGTTTCATAACAACATTACATTAACATTAATCTAAACATATTTTCCCGAAAGTACATGACATTACATGACATTATTATTCTTTACTAACTATTGTTTTATTTGACAATTCTCAATTCACTAATTTACGCCGACTACAACCACGGGCTATGACCACGAATCCACTACAAGTAAAGATATATACTAACAACACACATATCTTCAATTTCTGAATGTTCGTTCCTTTGAAGTTTGGAAGTTTGATGAAGGAAAGTACCTAGTTGTTGCCTTCCACGGTCCATGTGGCTGAATTTTTCTTTGATATCCTGCAGGCACTGTTTTGCTTGAGCAGCCAACATCTTTGCTTTTCTAGCTCTTTGCAACCACTCATTACACCTGCTATTCATCCTCTTAACCTCTTCTATGCCGTGATGCACAAAATCAGATTGTTTGCAGCTTGAATTCACAATACATTCTTCATGTTCAACACACAAAACTTCAATGCTAACATTAGAGGATTCCATAACATTGTCATCTTCATGTGATTTACCTATCACCTCATGATTATGTGGAGGTATTAGACTGCTGTTTGTAATCAGAAAATCAGAATTATCGTTCCTATTTGTGCTATCTTCATGTGAATTAACATTTCCACCTTCAAGGCCACTCAACTCACAATTTGATTCCTTGCCATTATTGTGCAAAGTTGATGAGATAATGCTATGCTCCATTAATGGATCATCAAAAGAATCCATACCTTCATTTTGCTGATCAATCACTGCTGATTTAGCAATCTCCATATCAGCGTACCCTTCAACCTCACTGTTGTCATGAAGACTCATGTGTCCCTCACTCATGGATGCATGGAGTGATTCTTCTTTGCCCATTTTGTCATCTTGTTGAAGTGAAACTGTGAACATGGCTTCATCTTCTTTATGGCTTCCACATGCATGACTAAGTGTCCAAACACCTTGACATGTGAAACATCGTTGTTCTCTCCTTAATTGATTTTTGCTCTTCTTAGGTTCACCTATAGGCTGATCAATGACAACTGGTGTACCATTCTCCCAATCATTAGAGTTACCCATGTTAATGCCACACTCATGCTTTGAGTCAACTTGCTTCTCAAACTCCTCATGGAGGCTTTTGACAACTTCACTTGTAGATACATCAAATGAGTTTTCTTTATTCTTCTTTTCTTTTTCTTGTTGTGCAAATGGCACGATGGTTGACATTAAACTTGTTGACAATTGCTGTTGGGATTGCATATAAAACTTTTTGAGATCATTCATGCCCTTCATAATCTCTTCCATAACTCTATCATTAGCCTTCTTGGATGAACTTGAACTTATAGCTGTTGATCTCATTGAATCTCTAGAATACTTAGGCTTCCTTGGTATTGAATCTTCATACTGTTGTGAACTATGAGCTGGACTCTTTGAACTTTTCTTATTTGAAACCCTTTCCTTTGTTGGTGAAGCAGGAAGGAAAGTAGGTAGCAATCTGCCATCTTTGATTCTAGCCATGAATGTAACCTGATAAAGAACTAAAACAAATTCCGATTTGTAACCCACAAGTTGGCAGAAACTTGGCTCTGATACCACTGTAATGAGCCAAACTAGATCTGACTCAAAAACCCCCAATTTCCTACCCTAAATTTTCAGATTTAAAATAAAAACTTATGTAGAATCTATTCTGAAGATATGAAATTCCAACACAATAATAGACTGCAAAAATAATCCAGCTTTTGCATTTATTCAAAAATAGTTGCAATAATACATCAGCTATGGCAACTTACGGATACAATTTTTTTTTTTGCAACAATACAACAGCTACTGCAAATCTGACAACCCCTTAGAAATAGCTTGAATCTGAAGCACAAAGTGAGATATCTGAATAATATCTCCAACAGACAATAGGTTTCCGTCCATTGCCTCTAAGCTCGAGGGTTTCCGTCCTCAAACCTGCTGAAAAGCCAAAGCTTCCTTGAATTCTCCAAGAGAATACATTAACCAAGCATAAAACCAAGCATAAACTAAGCATGTCTTCCTATTTACCCTAGCCTCCTTTAAATAAGACCTTAAGGCAAGGTTGCCCTAGGGTCTAGTTTCTAGAAGGTTTTGGCCCTTCTAGAAGATTCTAGTTCTTCTAGAAACATCTTGTAACCCTTCTAGAAGATTCTAGTCTTCTAACTCTTCTAGAAGATTCTAGTTCTTCTAGAAACATCTTCTAACCTTTCTAGAAGATTCTAGTATCTTCTAGAAATTCTAGTTCTTCTAACTTTTCTAGACAATCTTATTCCTTATCATCCCCTTATTATGCCCTCTAACCCACAGGAATGTTGGATGGGCTAGAATATGACCACCAAGAGGTCACTCCAATAGTGGGGACATTACATTACACATGCCACCCATGTAAGCAGTTTGCACATCACATTGATTATTGACTAAGTTATTGGTTTGAGTTTAGATACAAGGATTTGAGTATGCCAGTATGGCAAAAATACATTTGCTGTCGGGTATGTTTTGGATACAACTTTACAAAAACATATAAATATCATAAATATATACATATTTTAGCATAAAAAGCAAAAACAGGAATTAAGTTCAGATAACCACATAACATGCATATAATAAACAAAAGAACCATAAAAATATATCCCATGCAGAATAATAAGTCTCCAACCATTGCTAGGGGCAGAAAGAAAGCTCAAAATTGCATATACGTTGGCCATTACAGACCAAGAACTAAAGTTCTGAGAAGTATTAGGATACAGTAATAATTCTTTGGAAAAAACAAAGGGTTTGCCAGTTATGAAGATTGCTGCCTAGTTCATGAAGTGTAGGACTTGTAATGAACTTCAATGAGTTCCAGGGTTTGAAGAGATTGAAGGTCCATTATAATTCACAAAAAGATATAAATGAATTTTGAAACAAATGCTGCCAAAAACATTTCATGCCTGTCATCCCTGTAATTTACACCCAAGAAAATTAGATGCAGTTACCAAAGATGAACCTTGCTCAGATAGAGACCAAGAAGAGTTCTTAAAGATCTACAAAAACAAGGCCAAATGCCCATTGTTATTCATCAATGCTATGTCAGCTGACATATTTATCATCTAGAATATATGAATGGATAAAAAGACACCCTGAAATGGAAAATGCAGTTACTATCCTTACAATGGAAAAATGCATGGATTCTCTGTGGGTACATTTTGGGTTCTGCATTTGCAGCCCAGATTCATCCAGGTATGTGGACAGGAACATCCATATACCCAGGCAAATCCAGGCTACAAATGCACAACCTAGAATGTACCTACAGCGAGTAGAACCCCAAAGCCATATCCATAGCCTGAGCAAATCTAACTCGAATCCAGGGCTGCAAGGGAGTGAACTCATAACTTAGATTATTAATGTCTTAAAACCCATGGAATAATTATTTCTGCATGCAGAACTATTGGTAATCACAACACACATAATTTTTCACTCATTCTCTCAAGCTTTTTGCTGTGAGGATGGCATTTAGAAAATTGACGTGTGGGAAGTACGAATGTGGAATCATAGATGCCAGGCTCAAAATAATAGATGTTTACAGGGGAAGGACACAGAGCAGTCAACTCAGTACCCTAGAGACACAGCAAGCATGAACATTGAAGGCTGAACAAAAATTAATGAAACCATGGTAGATGCTGCAGAGAGGAGGAAGGTCCTTCTTTCCTTTGCTCATTTGGATGAAGAATATGGAAACCTAATTCTGGAGGAAAAAATTAAAGGGGTAGTGAAGGATAAAATTGTTGTAGCCCATGGATGAGCGTTCCTATAAGGATTGCCTGGGCTGCTTTGCAAGAATGTAACGAAGCATTGAAGAATAGAATTCAGGATGAGGAGTAAAGAAAATGGCTGGCTTCCTCTTCTAAGGATGCATTCTTGAGAAAGAAAATGGATAAGAGCACCACTGCTGATATAAATTGCTGCAGCAAAAGGCAAAATGCATTTGAATGTGCATGAGGCAGCAGAAGTTGTTGGACATGAGACAATTGCGGCCTGCACTGCTACTAATTTTTGAGTTCATGATGAGATAAACTATGTGGGCTTCTGCATTCCTTTTGATCATTCTAAGTGCAGGGCTGCCCAAAAAGCCATGGCTATCTATGTGATTAAATAAGGCAGGAAATTGAATTAAATTTGTGAGAAGTTGAGGATTGATGTTGAGGAAATGATGGGGAAGAGGATTTATTGGACTCTCTTTGTAATGAAGAAAAAATTGAATGGGGTACCCAATGACCCCCCTACTGCCCCTGATAGTTGAATGGTAGTTTGGAAGCCCCGTTTGTCAACATCACATTAACTCTTCTTTTGTTGCAGAGATAAATTGCAGAGAAAACCCAGAAGACTGTTGCTACCACAAGGCATGTTGCAATTTTTGGCCACATTTAATACAGTCTCTGGGTTTTCTGCAAAGTAGAAATGTTCTAATGGGAAGATTAGAGGATGACCACCAGATGGCATAAGCCTCTATAAGAACTGCTTACAAATACAAGAAAAGCCTTAATAATATCATCTTATGTATCATTTATCATTTCTGATCATTTCACAGTAATGTGGGGTGCTTCAGATGTTGTATTTGAGCATTTGAATACCATAAGATTCCATGGTATTGCAGTTTCTCTTCTATCTTTACCGATGCAATGGTGCCCCTTTTTTATGTTTTACATATAAAACATTTAATAATATCATTATTTAATTGATGAAGGGATGTACCTCATTAAAAGTTACAAGGTCAATATAGCATTGCCCTTGAAATTGTAAAAGATATATCAGCATCATGAATTATTTCATTGAATGCTTTTACCAAAATGAGCCTGACTATTTTCAATATTTTTGTCACATACTAATTTATCTTGCTTGGCTTCTTTTTTTTTAAATACCTGATAGAACATGAAATAGGATATATATGGGCTTGCTAATATTTTGATAAAAATTGATGCTGTAACTGCCCATTTTATACCTATAAATCCATCTGCTTTGCTCTTTTCTTTACAGTTTACAAATTTTGGGTTTTCCTATGTGATATCTCTACTTACAAAACTTGGCTCTAACCCCCTTTCATAAGAAGGGTATAACACCCTACATCCACCTATTTTGTAAATAGGATGCTATTCATTGTCAAATAAAAGCATGCTCAAATCACATTCCTTTTTGAAGTAAGAAATTTTGACAGCCAGTTCAGGAGGAAATGAAGCAGAGACTACTCTTTGTGTACACTTAGATCCATCCGTTATGCTTTGTGGTGACATTGACCCTTCACGAAATACTTTTAAGAAAAGCTACCTAGTGAAGGTATGATACATGTCAATGAGTGTTTGGGGGATTCCACATGTGCTTCCTATACTCTCAATTGGTTTGGTTCTTTAGGTGGTCATTTGAGAATGTTACAAGTAGTTCAAGTGGCACAAGATTGTTACATGCAGTTCTAGATTAAACTCACACACTTGCCATATTATTTTATTATATATCTGGTTTCTATCTTAGAAAACTATTTTGCCTACCTTTGCCATTTTTAACAAAATTATTCAACAGATCAATCCCCACATAGCTGTCAAGTTCCATCAAGCTTAGAGTGATGTCACCATCATCTTCATTTGGACAACGACCCCATAGAAATAGATATCTACCCTGGAGCTATGTAGGATTCTGCAAAGGCTCTAGCAAATTAATTTTATAAATTGATAAATTGAATTGTTAAGTGACAGCATTAACACATCAAGGATATACATGCATACTAGATTGAAATATACAAGCACAGGTCATCCTGTGTGACACTCCACAATTGAGATAAGCAAACATGGGCTTCCATGTCTAGGATACAAGAAAGAAATCACACAAACAAAATTTGAAGGGTGCATTGCCACAACCATTCAACTCATGCACTAATTATTATTTATTAATAATTATTTTTAATTTATTTAGAAAACAAAAGACAATGTCAAAACATTACAAATGAAAGCAATTATTTTGAACATGACATGATTTTATACTGTTTACCCTAGAAAAATGTGCCACATGTAAATCCAATCTATCTCATTCTTTTCAAATAGAACATCTAGGTAAAGCAGAAAATACAAAAGAATGAAAATTTATGTCACCAACAATATTCAAGCAGCTTATTGAAATAAGCATACCTTTACTCTGGGAGAACTTTGATGCTCTAAACTGTGAGACTTATGATTCACATTAGATGTTTTACTAGACAGAGAAGCATCCCTAGTATTAGAAGAAAGTAGTGATTTTTCTTTCTCCAAATTTGAAGTAGTAGTTAAAGCATCATGGCGATGCAGTGAAGAAGGAGAACTGCTGGGTGTAAAAATAACCCTTGAAAATATGTTATATTTTCGTTTGCTTTCATCTTCTGTAAGTGTTGACGATGCCATTTTTGAAGTCTGTGAAAAGGGAGACTTCATTATGTATTGACTAAAAAATTTTCGATAAAATGTGAGTATCCGTTGTTCAAGATCTGTAACTTCGTCTTCAAGTAAGCAAGTCTCCTCAATCAGAACCATTGTCTGCAAAATGGCATATATTTAATTGTCTGCATTAAAACCACAAAACTGTTTCCCAGGCACTTGAAAAATTCATAATCTTTTGCAAGAGTGCAGATTTTAATGAACCAAACATCAAAATTCAACAATAAAACCATTTCAAAAATACTGCTATTCTACAAAGTTACACACTCATTTCAATATCATGATAAGATAACAAAGACTCAAATAAGAAGCTAAATTTAGAAATTTGCACACAACCAACACAGGTATATCAAACAGGTTCAAGGGTAGATATTTCAACTATATAAACAATTATGTCCAATAAATGATTAAAAGACCAAAGTTATCTAACATACAAAGAAACAAAATTTTCTGTGAAGCAAAAGTTTATTTACCATATACAAAGAAATTATACAGATCTTGATCTACTTTTGCCCTAGCATCCTAATATGTTGGGAGAACATGAAAAAATAAAGTAACAAAAACATACCAACATGCTTCTCTTCTTAAAGAATATATAGTAAATAATAACTATGTGTAAAGGATGTGAAAGAGTCAATAACTGTTAGAATATTTTGTCATTGATGTCATGGTGTTTGGTGTTTGGTTGATTGAGCTACCGGCTTGTCTTCTTGAGCTGCTTGAGCTGCTTGCCTGTGTGTTAAGCTACTTGGTTGTGTGCTTGAGCTATCTGGCTGCTTGCTTGAGCTACCGGTTGTCTAATTAAGCCTCCTTGTCAGTATTTGTGCCATCTCAGCATGGTTTGTCAGCAGGTTGTATATTCTTCAAAGGAAACTCTTTTCGTGGGGTCCGTTTATTCACCTCTATGCATCGACGGCTTCAGATATTTGCATCAGATATATTCCTAATAAAATTAAGAGTATATGGTGGCTTCAAATAAATAAGAAAGCTTTTTATAATCTTCAAAGTATGAGGGTGGCTTAATATTTGTCGAGTTTTTATTTCTGGCATGAATTATCTCTGTCAAAGATTCTCTATTGGGGATGCGTTTTTTTTTTCTTCAAGCATACTGAATATTTTGCTAACAGTTTCTCTGAGTGGGGCGGCTAAAAGAATTAGCATATCGCATTTGTTCTGCCAGAGTTAATGAAACCGTGTAAATGTTAACTGCCTGCATTATGGTCGATGGCGGCTACAATATTGTGGTTATTGAATATAAGACCACTTAATTCAATGAAACGTCTGTTTCTTTTTTACTGTCGGGTATTAAAAATGTTTGAGAATTTGAGCAACTTGCTATGAGTTGAAGAAAAAATGGAAGGTTGTTTTCTATGAGTCAGGCTTTTCAAAAATGACGTCTTCACTCTTTTCGTATTGGTTTGAGCCGTTTCTTTTTGACTGTCGGGTATTAAAAATGTTTGAGAATTTGAGCAACTTGCTATGAGTTGAAGAAAAAATGGAAGGTTGTTTTCTATGAGTCAGGCTTTTCAAAAATGACATCTTCACTCTTTTCGTATTGATTTGAGCCGTTTTTGGGCAACGTCGGCTTTATTTATAACGGGTGCTATGTTATTTTTTTTGTGTGATTGATTTGATGAGAGTTATGAATTTTTTGGATGTGGCGGTTACTCCAAGTTTAGAACATATGCAATGACTCCATTATATGTGTCAGCTCTTCCTTAGACTAAAATCGATTTATTGGTTGTAGATGTGTGTGGAGGTCGATAAAACAGGGGACGTGCTCATATGCCATTTTGAGGTGTCTTAAACAATTAAAAAATGTTTTTCGATGCTTCTTGAAAATAAGATGAATTAATAATCTGCATCGACTATCAATGTGGGTGATGGCTCCAGTAACAGAAGTAGTGTCTATGGTGAAATATCTTAGAGCGGCTAATCGTGGCTTTAAAGATGTGCAGTCGACTTGTCTTTAGCCGCGCCATTCTGTCTTCATTGATTTGTGTTTTAAAGCCATGTGTGTGGCGACGGTTATGCTTATGTTTGGCATATCATATGAATAAAATATATAACTAAGGGAGTTGTATACAGGTGGAGTTTGATGATGTAATTTCTGAGGAGACGTGAATATCATCGAAGGCTATTTTTATTCTTCAATAATTTCTGGGCATAAATGGCAGAAGACATGCCTATTGAATGTGCGTTGAATATACAAAAACGCTGAGCCGACTGGATAAGTTCGAATGTGTGATGCGCTTAAAAGATTTATTGTGTTCTTTTTGTAGTCTTCTGTGTGTGTATTTCAATGCTGTGACTATTTTTCTGATTGGAGGTCTCTAAAGCTTTTTGATACAGAATATGAAACGGCCTGTAGATTGAAAACATAATCATGCCGTTCAGAAAATACATGATGAGTATTATTCATTTCAGTTGTGTAGAAGGTGCGGTTGTGTGTTAGGTTCGGGTGTGCAAAGTAATTTAGTGTGCTTGACATGGAGCTGTCTATGATAACTCCCGACTTTGCCTATGGAGTTAAGATTTTCTAAGCAATTGATTTTGAAGTGAACAGAGTCTTCTTTATCGAGAGTGATTTTTGTTTTGCCAAGGTTGGGTTGTGAGAAGCTATTAAGTTTGATATGGAGATGAGCTGAGTATTGAGCTGTACTATCCTTTATAATAGTCACGAATTCATATTTGAGGACTGTACCAATTACTAAGGTGTCGAGCTGCTGAGTGGATGAAATCGAAGCCTTCAGAAGAATATTTATGAAAATGTTACAGTGGTCTGAGTAGGTTGAACTGAGCAATCAGCTACAGCAGTTTTGGGGATTTCAGAATATGGAGTTGAGAATTTGAGCAAAGGTTTTCAGTGCTTGAACACTGGACTTGAAAATTTGTGTTTCAGAAGTCTGAAATTGGTGCTTCAGCAACAGGAGTTGGTGCTTCAGTTGGTCGGAGTTGGTGCTTCGAGGGAGAGTTGGTGCTCACTTATGTAAACAGGGTTGGTGCCCTTTGGAGTAATAAAAGCAATATTTTGCCATGGTTTTTTATCTGAAAGGGTTTTCCACGTAATCCTAATGTTCTTACTTGTTCATGGTGTTTTATGTTGCTGTTAATGTTTTAATTTCTGAATTATATGGTTTTAAGTTTTAAGGTTTTGATATACTGATTCTACCACCCTCTGCCACCCCCACCGCCCACTCTCAGTATTTCCTGTGAGCAAAATATCCTATGGCTACAAAGGAAGTACATGAGAACACAAAATTGGATGTTTTATATAATCAGCCTTATTTCCAATGGAAGGAAATGCATTGACTGGGCTCATTTGACCGACAACTCTATTTATTCTCAGTTGATGAGATTCTCTGACATCAGTGCTTTCCGCATGGTTTCTTATTTCATCTATTCTTTAGTGCAAACAAATGCTTTTACAGGGTTAGAGAAGGTTCCAACAAGAGGATGGTTCTTCCTAAAGTATTGATGAGGGTTGTAATGTCCCCACTCTAGTTAGTTTCAGGAGCAGTTGAGTTAGCCTATTTTTTGGACCCTCGTAGGCTGATAGGATTTGGTTAGGGGGTCAATGGTCGTTTTGGTGGGTATTGTCATTCCCACTCCTTCACTTCAGTATTGGATTCAGTACAAGCATTTGTAGTTCAATGTTCGCCAGCTTCTAACGGCACGGAGAAATACTGAGTTTGGAGGGAGTTATGAATATTTTTGTGGTTAAGTCAAATTGACTTTATAAAAAGGAAATGCCACTTAAATATTTTATAAAGTGATAAATAAATCACTTAAGTGAAAAGGTGCGCTCAAAGTATTTAAAGCAACTATTGAGAAAGGATTAAATACATTTTAAATGTATTTAAATGACAAAAGTCGTACTTTTCTTGGAAGTCGTGCTTTTTGGAGATATAAGGAAAAAAGATGCAAGTCGACCTCACTTTTGATCATTTGACATTGCATCTTTATATCTTCTCTATGGTTTTTGTTTGAGGACAAGGGTTTCAAGAAATTCTTCTTTAGAGAGCGACAATTCTTCATTAATCTGTGATTGTGAGACTGTGGAATACCAGTTGAATGGTTGCTACTAAGGGAGCTTCATATAGGAGTTCATCCGTGCTTACATCAGAGTTATTTTTATTCAGAAGATTACAGTTTATAATAAGGAAGAGGGCTTTCACATCTGGGACGCCATCTTCATTCATTTTCCTACTTTCAATAAAGATTGTTCATCACCATTCAGAGGTCGTACCATTACATTGGGAGGCGTGTTCATCTGGGAAAGGGCGTGTGAAGCAAGAGGCTAAAACACCTCTCCTTTGGATCCAGTGTCCAGGCGTTGCATTTCATCAGTTTCAGCATATCTTGCCTGGCAAGCACAAATCCACTTTATTTAATTATTCTGGAGGTTTCTGGGTATGTTGATTGTATGCAATCTCTTTGTATGATTTGCCAGATCAGCAATAGTATTGTAGTTGCCTTTAATTTGCTTGTATTTCAGTTTTATGTACATTTTATGCTTCGCGTACTTCTGTATTTATTGCTTAAAATTCATCAAAAA
>VDFB02231804.1:0-21680 GCA_007258455.2 Sequoia sempervirens
TTATATGTTCATCACATGTCATAATTGGAGTAGGAAATATAGCTTCATCACTCATAGGAAAGGCATCAAGTGAAGGATAACTAGGAATTTTATGGTTACTAATGATTAGACTTTTGTGTTCAAGGAATGAAGGAATAAGTGTTTCAGAAGTTTCACCAATGGTATCTTCTAAAACCAAACTATAATCTTCATGTGTAGAGAAGATATTAGGAGAAGAAAATGGTTGATTGTCATCTATATTAGGACTCGGTAAGGTAGGGGAAATGATTTCATCTTTGTGTGTCATAATGTTTTTGCAAGTGGGAGGAGAAGGAAGACAAGCAAGACTTTCATGATCTTCAATGATGATGTCTTCTTTCATCAATATACCTTCATCACCAATGGGAGAGATATCAAGAGAAGAACAATGATGATTATCATGATTATCGATGCTTGCATCCTTTTGAGGAAAAGCTTTAGTGAATGATTTAGAAGAGAGGAAGTCATCTAAGACTTCATCTAATATTGCGAAATCATCACTACTAAAGGGCTTCGATGGGATGTTTCAAATTTGAATCATTTGTTTGATTGGATCATTTGATGTGTTTTGTGATTGATTGTTTATATGTGCTATTGTTTCCTCAATGTAAGCTAATCTAAAAGGACTACGAGATAGAGTTAAAAATGGAACTTCCAAGAGTCTAAATGCCATGAATGTAAACAATGCTTATTGCTAATGATTTAAATGTATAAGAAGCTATGTGAAATGCAATTGAAAGATATAGGATGCAATGCAACATTTTAGATTTCAAAAAAAGTAGTGTTCTGATTATAATATGCAATAATCTAAAAGATGAAATGTTGTAAACGCAAAAGTGAAATTTAAACAATACATGAAATGAGCTCATTTATGCTAAACATCATGAAATGAATACTATAGAAACGTAACAGACTGATATATACAAGTGAAGGCATCAAACAGAATCCTAATTTTTTTTTTTTGAGGTCTAGAAAATGTTGTTTCAAGGATCAGAAGGGACTGTTTTGCCCAGGGTGGCGAAAGAGTCCCAGTATGGACTTTTTTCAAAAAATGTAGAAATTTGTAAAATATTTTGATGTCTTCTGAGTGCTATGGTGTAGTTCTAAATGAAAGATACAAAATTTTAGAGCTTTTCAATGATGAAAGATGTAGAAATGCAACCTATTATGCACTTTTACCCATGCAAAAATCAAATCCTAGAATGAGAGCTAACTAATGCAAAATGAAATGAAAGAAAATCTAGGATGATTAACGAACTCCAAAATCAGAAAAGAAGGGATTCAAATAGCAGGATCATCAAAATTAAATGAAGGATTTTGGTATCCAAATCCTTCTTTGGCTCTCTTAGGGTATTTCACCTAAAAGGAGAAGGAAGGAACAAAATGCACAATGTTTCAATCAAGATTAGTGTATGAATAGATCGGAAATGGATGTGAAGTGTATGTGGGGATGTGTTTAAATGCTAGAAAATTAATGGAAATGCAAAAAAATAGTGTATTCTAACCTAATGCAAAAGTGCTGGAAAACACAATGTGTATTCAAAGAAATTGATTAGGAATGTAAACAAAATTAAACAAAAAATAACCCAGTTGATGATATGAACCCGAAAGCTGGAAGAGGCTAGAATAAGGTTCTGAATACTTGCATAACACACTAGAAATTCTCATTGGTACTAATTTTCCATGCATGGTGAATTAGTCCTATTTTTACCAGAAACTGTTAGAACCAGTTTCGGGGAATTACGTATCCAAATCAAAAGAAATCATTGTTCAAGACTAGAAATGGGATTGATTTAGCATCAATAGAAAATAAGTCCTCTTCTAGAAAATAAAAAAATTGGATTGGATTCAGTGGCCTAGGATCTGCAATTTTGTTTTTAATTAATCTCTAGATAAGATCCTTAAAACTGGAGCATGGAGCTCTCAAGGCAGGTGGGACAGGCATCCCAGGTGGTTTTGTGGGATGTGTGCATATGGCAGTAGTTTGCAGGCAGGGAAGGTGTTTGGGAGTTTTGGGATATGGAAGGGTTTTCCTTGGTCCAAGGCCCTTTGGGAATTAAATAGAGTGATGCTGGAGATAGAGTAGTAAGGTAACCTTAAGAAACAATGGAGATAGTTACAATGATGATTTTATCTTAGAGATCTTAAAATGGTTATTAGATGTAAAGAGAGTGAGGACTCAGCATTTTTAGACAATTGTGTAATTATCCCGGTTGCTCCATCATACAGACTAACTTTGGAAACAAAATTATTTCAAATTTCACTTTATTTCCACGCTCAGGGTCAAAATGGGTTACAGATGAGACTCATTTTGCACATGGTGAATGGTTCCCCACCCTATGGGTCCCACCTTGAAGGGGTGTGTGTCCCCCCTTTCAAAAGTACCTTAAAGGAATTTAAATTTCTATTATTCCCTTCTATCACATGCCTTAGGAATGTGAGGAAAAGCAATTCTTTTTCAGCATGACCTTTTGCATTTTCTAAGCTACTTCCCAAGTACCAACATCCCTTTAAAGCCATCATACTGTGCCAGTTGGGATAATCTAATGTCTTGAGAGATTACATGCAATACTAAGAATGGATCTTCGATGTAACTAAACTAAAGAACCAAAGAAGCCATCACTTCTAGAGAAACTGAAGTTGAAACTCAAGAAGTAGAATTACTAAATTCTTCATTACTCTTTGCCCATTCTTCCTCTACAACTAAAAGAGAATGCCTTATATCAAAAAAATAGAAAAAAAAAGAAAAAAAAACCCCAAACATTACCATTTTTGGTAGTTTTTGCATACATATCCCTTTGAACTCAATTTTTTCCCAAAAACTTCCTATCACTATGGTGACACAAATTGTCAACTTACAATTTAAATTGGAAACATGAGTTCCAAGTTATTAGAGAAAAAAAATTTCTAAAAACTTGAAAGAAAATAATAAAATTTGAATTTGAGGGCCCAAATAAAAGATTTTTCTCCTGAAAAAAGTATCAAAATGGTCACCTACCAAGCCGAGCTTCATTGAAAATTGAGACAACTCCTCATGGAATACATCCTTATTAAATATGAGCACAAATGGACATCCCAATAAAAATTTATGACCTCCAAAAGTCCCTCCATCATTCTCCTATGGTTGAAAAGAACACAACTCTTGCAAGTTATCATCTTCAAACTACTACCACTTTTCTTGATCAAGCTTCTTCAATTCCCACTCTATAACCCACGTGTTATCTATTCCTTCTAATCCTTCTCACTATACTAAAAACCTATTGTATTGACCCTATCAAGTGGAAATTATTTTTTATCTAGAACTTGTGCAATATTTTGTCTTTCTTTTCTCAAAATATGCTACTCCCAATTTACTTCTCTTGCACCATATTCATTATTACCTTCACCATGGAAATCATATAAATCACAAACATTGAACATAGGAGAAATATCCAAATTGTTTGGTAAGCCCACTTCATAGGAATTATAATTTAATTTTCTTACAATCTTGCAAGGACCAATTTTCTTGTACTTCAACTTGTACGTTCCTATGGTAAATTATTCTCTTCTTAGATAGTTTTGTATTTATCATTACTCTCCTCTATTTTTTGCTTCATCTCTCTTTGTAATTGTTGAAGTTGTTTTGAATATGCTTCCCCATCATCACTAATTCTATCACTAATTGGTATTTTTACATACTTTAAAACCCCCTTAAGATTATTGCTATAAATAAATTTATGAAATGGTGATTTACTTGTTGACATATTCACTAAAAATTTGTAGAAAAACTCATCTTGAGATATTGTCAAGTCACATCGCTTGGCTTATCTCCAATGATGCACCTTAATAGTTTTCCCACACTTTGGTTGAAAAATTCTATCCACACATTTGTTTGATGGTGGTCAAGACTACTAAATTGTAGCTTAGTCCCCATCCTTTTCCACAAAGTCGTCCAAAAATGACTCAAAAATGTGTATCTCTATCAAAAGTGATAGTACTTGGGACACCATGTAGTCTAATAATTTTGTCGCTCTAATTGCATCACTAGTTTTCTTGCAAGCAATAAAATAAGATATCTTGGAGAATTGATCAACAACCACAAAAAATGGAATCATTATCTCATTCTATTCTCAATGGCCCCAACACAAAATCCATACTTAAAACTATCCATGGCCCTGCAGCTACTAGCATTGGCATATACGACCCTATATTTTGTAATTTTCATTTAGATACCTAAAAAATCCTAAACCTTGACACATATCTAATTACATCTCTCTTCATCTTTGGCCAATAATATATATCTTCTAGCAATTCTCTTGTCATATCCTTGCTAAAGTGTCCAACCAACCCACTGCTATGAAGCTCTCTAATAATGTTTTCCCTTGTAGATCCAACTAGAATACATAGTTGTTTTCCTCTAAAAATATTTCCTTCTTGCATAAGATATTCACCTTTGATCCACTTTGGGTTAGAAGTTGCTTGATACTTTGAAAAATTATTTTGGACAATCTCCCAAAAGTCATTATCATTCTCATATAGATCCTCTAGGGTATCAAAACCAATTGCTTTATTTTCCATTATTTTTAAAAACACAACATGCCTACTTAAAGCATCTGCAACATGGCTATGTTTTACTACCTTATTATTTAGAACAAATGTGTATCCTTACAAAAAATATACCCATTTTTCATCCCTACTATTCAATTTCATTCAAGTGTTAATATATTTTAATGTAATGCAATCTGTAAACAACATAAAATCCTTGGGCACCAATTAATTCATCCACTATCTCAAAGCTTGCACAATGGCATAAAATTATAAATCATATGTAGAAAAGTTCATTACATAATTGAGATTTTCACTAAAAAAAGCTATGGGTTTACTTGCTTCACTATAGACAATGCCAATACCTACATGTTCGAGGTATCACAATCCATTTCAAACACCTTGTCAAAATCTAGTAATGCCAATATGGGAGCTTCAGTCACCTTCTTCTTCAGAAAATTAAAAATCTCATCAACTTCTTTTTTCCACACAAACTCTTTTCCTTTTGTGCAATTTGTTATGGGTGCTACAATACTACTAAAATTTTGCATGAATTTTCTATGAAATGCAACTTGCCCACGAAAACTTCTTAACTCTGTTTAGCTCCTTGGACTAGGCCACTCCAATATTGCTCCAACTTTATCTGCATCCATCTAGACACCATCCAGAGAGATTACAAATCCCAAAAATACAATACTTTCTTGCATATGCCTACACTTCTTTAGGTTTGTGTAAAGTTTCTCTTTTATTAATAAATTCAATATGATCCTAAAAGTATTGCAATTTTTCCTCTTTACTCTTACTAAAAACTATAATATCATTAAAAAAACTACAAAAAAAATAACCTTGATGTAAGGTTGTAACACAGTATTCATTAACCTCATGAAGGTACTAGGTGCATTTGATAATTCAAATGGTATAACCATCCACTCATATAACCCATCTTGTGAGACCACTACTTTATGCTCTCCTCTTTTCTGGTTATGGATGATGTACTTGATACATTTTGATGCATATAGTATTTATGGATGATTCATGCTTTAATTCCATGGATGATATTTGATATATTATGGATGTCATGTCTTCTATTATTTAATCAATAATCTTTGATATGATTATTTTTTATTACTGGATTTTCAAATAATGTATATGTTTAGTTGATTTGTGATGATATGCAAATGTGATGGATTTATTTTGGGTATGTATATGTATGTACATCATACAGACACTTCTCATTCAGTGTAGAGGGATTCTAATGCTAATGGAATTAATGGAGAGTCACTTAGCCACTCTATTTTGTGTTGTATAAAATGTGACCTACGCATGGGATCTTATGGGTTTATTGGTTATTATATTTGAATAGCATAATTTTTAGAGTTCATAGGTTTTAGGAGGTGAAGTCTTTTTGACTATCTTCTGCATCTATCTTTCTTGATTGTATTTGTTGCTATGGTTTTGCTCATTTATGAGGGCATGTTTGTGGTGGTGGCATGGTGTTTTGCTTTGTTTCTTTTATGGATGGAGACTTTCCTTTTGCTTCCCTAACTAGAGAATATGTTGTGGTTGTAGGGCTCCCCTCTTATTTCCCTTGGAGGTTTGAGATTTTTTCTACACATCCAACTGGGGAGTGATTGTTCTTTTTTGCTCGTTTTGGCGAACATTTTCGGGGTGATTTTTGCGGTATTATTTAACTTGTTTTATATGATAGCGAGGTGGTTCCTGCGTGTTGTTGAATTTTGGTGTGTATTGTTTGCGTGATTACGTTTTGTTTTCTTTCCCTCCGTGGGGTTGTTTGGGGATTATTTTTTACTGCTAAAGTGTGGTGATGATCTTCCCTTCTTCATGATGTTATTCTCCTCAACTCGCCATATTTGGATCTTAGAATTGTCTTTGAAAGATCCTAGTTTACAGATTGCTTCCTTAGAGGTATTATTCTCTAGCTGCTGAAGTGTTTATATATTGAACAATTCTTTAAGAGCACGATATTGTTTCTTTCTTAAATTTTCTTATGAGACCTTATTGGGACACGCAGATTCCTATCTTCATTTTTGGTGGTTCTCTTTTTATTGAGGGTGGAATTTATTCTTTTGGTTTGGGCTTGGGTTTCTCTTCTTTTTCTATTTGTACATAAAGAGTTAGGTATTTCTGGGTTTCTTTTCCCTTAATAAAGTTCTTCTATACTACTCCTAATAAGTAGAATGAATTGGAGTACAAGGATTCTGGAAGTAACCCACTGGTAGTAACAAAATTTGGTTTTAGTAAGATGTTGGATTCTACTTGTTCTTTCCTATCTCAGAAGTGTTGTGTTTTTTGAGATGGTTTCTTATTGTTGCTACTTATTTTTGTTGCAATTATTTCTTGTTACTTGTTCCATGCTCTAGTTAAAAGAATAGTTTGTGTGTTGTTCTTTGTAGGCCCACTATTAGTGAGTCATGCTCTTCTTTTTTTGTTGGCTCACTTTTTATGAGTTTCCTCTCTTTGCCTCTATGAATTCTCAATAATTAGGTACAGTCCCTTCCTAAATTTAACTTAATCAAAATCTGTAGTTAATATTGGAAATAAAATTTATAATATGTTTGTATTAGTGCCTTCAAGTATTATATTGCCTTATTTAAATTGTTTTGATTATAATGGAAAATCATGTTTTAAAGGGACCCAAAACTCTTTACAACTTAAGGTACAAAATATTGCTCAAGAGATACTATAGTAAAACACCAGGAGCAGCCCAAAACACAAAACAACAAAAGAAACAAAATGTTTCTCAAAAGATATAATAGTAAGCTATCAACAACACCCAACAACAAAAAAATGAACAAAATAACAGGAAATAAATCGAGAGCCAAAAATAGAAAAGCACACAACTAACAGACAAATAAACAAACAAGACACTATTTCAAATTGCTTAAGGTGTTGGTCACCTCAAGCTCCTAACTTCTATGCATTTCAATCATGTCCAACAACTCTTTTTAATTAGCTTCAAAGGACTTCTTCCAGTCAGCAGACCCTCTAGCAATAGGGCCTTTACCATCATCTTTCATACCTCTTTTCCCTTTACCTTTAGCTGAGTGTTCCTTCTCCATTAACTAAAAAAATTAAGTTGGTCCTCCCTAAACTCACTAATTTTATTTAAGATGAATTCCAAAGAGTCTATACTATTCTTCACTAAATTATGACAATCATGGAGAAGCTTCTTAATCAGACATTGGTGTCCAATATATTAGCTTCTAAACTAGCCAATCTCTCTTCACACAGGGATTTGAAATCATGATATGAACCCTCAAGATCCACAATTCTATCAGTAGGAATATCTGAAGCTGAGCCTTTCAAAATATTCTTCAAATTCTCCTTTAAACCCCTTATTTGAATGTTTACTTTATTAAACTCTTGAAGAGTCCATTTTTCTAATTTAAAAGTACAAGTGGATGCTTCCCTTGCCATATTAAGAATCTCAAAAATAGAGGTGGAATCATCATTGAGATAGGAAAAGTCCATAGAAAGGGGATATACCTTTAGAGGCTCTAACTTTACATGCTTCTTCCCAACATCCTCCTCCTCTTGAACCTTATTCTCCCCTTCTAGATCCACATTGGGAGAGCTACTAAATAGGTAGTCATCAATTTCCACCACCTTCTCTTCAAAATCCTTCTCCCCACTAGGCACCGTGGTACCATTAACCATATCTTTCAAGGCATGGTTCTTCAACTTAGCTATGCATTTGGAAACCCTTCTTGGCTGATCCTTTTCCTTTGTTGTCAACACATTATCCTGCATCCCTTCCTCTTTATCACCAACCTCCGTGTCACCCTGGCCAATGTCTAAAGCATCATTCCTAGGTGTGGAATTACCAAAGCCCACCTTTGTATCCTCACTATCAAAATCTGCCTCATTCAAAATAAGGTGCTTAGCTACCCATTTGCTTTTAAGGCTGCCCTTCTTCCTCTTTTTTGAGGAGGTAGTCATACGGGGTGGGGACCAATCCTCATCCTCTTCAATCCACTCCTCTTCCTTAGTAATGCTAGTATTTGAGCTAGATGAGCCAAGAGCTGCACTTAGAATCTTCTCCTTACCCTTAATTTTAGTGGTAGGGACAAGGGTTTAACATGCTACATGATTAAAAGAATAAGGACCTCATGGAGGATCGAATCTCTCCTATTCTTGAAGTGAGCATAAACAAAGACCTACATGGATGAAAACATAAAAAATGGAATGGAAATAAACAAACCATGCCTGAAGTGGTTTAAAAGAGTAAAATGATGGCCAAGGATTATAGTGAACCTTCCTTCCAATGTCACATACCACATTATCACATCCGTAATATTGTACCAAACCTTCCCAAGAGACTTTCACTCATAGCCCCAACTTTCCATTTTGATGTGTTTTTTCTATTCATCTTTGAAAAATTGAGTCATAGCTTCCTCATTATTATTCATGTCCTTATAGAACTTACAACCAACCATCAACAACCCAGTCATAGTAGCAATCAACTCCTTATTGATATCAACTTCCAAGCCCTTTATCTAAATTTTGTAGTTATGCCAACAAGAAACAAACTCTACCAAAGCATTCGAATCATGCCCATGTAACCTTTCTAAGAATGACATAATATTTACATGTTGGAGAATACTCTTAATTTTCTTCTTTTTCCTTAGGCTCAAACAAGAATGTGACTCAATTACACTCTTTTCACCTCCCCTTTCCTCTAAAACCAAAAGAAGAAAACCCTTACAATTACCGTTCGAATGATATCCAACGAGCTGAACAAAACCCACAAAGTGTGTGAGTCAAGAATTGGTACTAAAGATTAAATGATGCCACCACATAAGCTCATCCAAATCCATCATTTATTATTAAGATCCTAGCTTTCTCAGGAAGGAGAGAGCCTTCCTCCCATCCATGATACTCATTAAGCCTGATAGCCTCATTGGTGAAAAAATATACCAATGAATTACCTTCTTGAAAAATGTGGGAAACATGAGTCTCTTCACAATAACTTAACATAATTATAGTATTTGTTATTAATTGATCCACATTATAGTTGGGATTATATGTGTCATGTAATAGTTGATAATGTTTAAAGAGTCACCTTCTACCCATATTTTAAAGGAACCCATGTCCATAGCATTTTTAATGCTTATAAATGTAGCCTCTGCCTCAGCATAGTGATTTATTTGATTTCCCAATGAGAGTGCAATCATGCCTAGGAACATTCCATCCTCATTCCTCAACACCCCCCACAACCTGTAGGCCCAGGGTTACCCTTGGCTACCCCATCAAAATTAACTTTAACCCACCCTACAGGTTGTGGCTTCCACTTAGTGCTCAATCTAGCATTTAAGTTGGACTTAGAGATCTCAAAATTAACAGAGGGGATCTTCCAATTAGAAACCACCAATAGGTCATACCCAGCCAAGCAAGTATATGGGGCACAATGAGGTGACTTAGACCCAATGAGAGCAAAATTCTCTAAGATCACTTGATGAATTTTGATGAAGAGACTACTAGGTTTGAGTTTAGAATCACAAAAGATTCTATTATTGTGTTCTTTCCAAATTCCCCACACTATATGTGAGGCCATAAGATCCCAAAGCCACCAAATATTAGAGGAAGTAGAGGCACACTTCCACTAGTCAACAAAATTACTAAGGGACTCTAGGAAGACCCAATCCAGATTCCAAAGGTGTAGAAATTTACTCCAAAGAAGAGAGGAAAAATCACACCCAAGGAAGATATGGAAAGAAATCTCAAAATTAGCTTCACAAAGGACACATCTATTCAAAATTGCAAATCCCCTTTTATAGAGATTATCCTGTGTTAAAACTTTACCTTGCATGAGCAGCCTGAAAAATACATTCACCTTGGGGATCAACATCTTGTTCCATAATTTCCCCTAGAAAGGAAAATAATCAAGCCTTTCCAATGAAATAACAAAGGTAGAGGCCACCAAAAATTTACCATTAGCACAGGGAGCACAAATAACCCTATCTAGTCTAGGAAACATGGGAATACAAACATTACACAAGAAATACTTTAAAACCTTCAATGATGGGTCCCAATCCTAGAAATTCTTCCACTCCCCATTATGAAAATAGTCAGCAACCCTAATGCCAAAGAGATTTTTGCAAATAGGAACAATAGGAGGGGCCTAGGGGAATCAGTCAATGGTTTAGAATCACACCAAGCATCCTCCCAAAAAAATAATTCTAGTACCATCACCGAGCATCCACCTAACACCAGGGTATGTGCAGGATCATCATGGAAAAAACAGACCCTTAAGTGGTGAAAAATTTAGAAAAATCAGAGTTAGGAAACTTGATGTAAAAAATTGAATAAGTTATCTATATTATTTCAAAATATGTAAGAATAGAATCTATAGAAAATTGAATGTAGTTTCTAAAGCTATATTTAAAAAGATAAAATCTATTTGGTGAAAATTTAATTTCAATGCAACAATAGAATTACAAGGGGCAGGTGACTATCAGGCAAAATAATATTACAGGTTGTGAGAGGACATGTCAGATAGCGATGGGGTTTTCCAGGCAAATATTCATGTCTTGCATGCGGCGGGTTGCGGGGTGGTGGATTGGCAGAACATAGAATATGTTTGAATTTTAAAAATATTGATACCATTTAGCTGAATTTTTTTTTTTCGATAATAACTACATCAATGCCGAGGACTTTTGATGTAAATTGGAATCGAAATGAATAATAATTTTTTATTAAGAGTCAGATAAAAGCATAAATTGGTGGAAGAGCTAGAAACATATCTCTAAGATCCTTTGGTTTCGAAATGGGTTGAAACATCCGCTTCGCGCGATCATGATCGAACATACCAACAATCAATGATCTATAAAATTATAGTATTTCTCGAAAAATAAAGAACAAAAAGGATATCATGAAGTCGACATATTCTAGGTTCTCCCAAATGCATGCAAATATTTTTTTTATGATATTGCTATCAGGATCGTCCATTTAGTTTTCATGTCAAACTCATTGACCTCCTACTTATTATTTGTTTCTAGCCAAAGAGCCTAACCAACTTCCCCATTAAGGAGCCTCCAAACATTCTTTGACAATAATGCCTTATTGAATGCTTTTAAGTTCCTGATGCCAAGACTACCCCAATTCTTTGGCTTGTAAACCAAATCCCAAGACACAAGAGGAATTCTAGCTTTAGATTCAACACCCAACCACAAAAATCTTCTCATGATCTTATCCATTTTCTCCTCAAATTTTACTAGAATTCTAAAAAGACTCATAGCATACGAAGGCAGACTTTGTAGAGTGGAGGAAATGAGTTACACCTTCACCGCTTGACTGAGAAGCACCCCTTTCCAACCTGCTAGTTTTCTACTAAACTTTTCCAACAAACCCAACCAAAAATACTCCAAAATATTAGAAATACACAAAGGAAGTCCCAGGTAGGTAGATGGGAGATCACCCCTATTACAAGAAATAATCCTATCAAGCTTTAATTGTAGAGCTTTACGGGTGTTAAGGAAGAAAAATTGACTCTTAGGAAGATTAATACACTATCAAGAAGCCTTCTTATAATCCCCAATCATCCCCTTCACAGTTTTGACTTCATGAACTGAGGATTCACCCATCAAAATAGTGTCACCAACAAATTGTTGATGAGTAATAGGTTCACATCTAGATGAGGGGGAAAGACCCTTTAGAAACCCTATCAATAGAGCCTTCTAGATATTTCTACCAAGCGCCTCTACCATCAAAATGAAAAGTAGTGAAGAAATAGGATCTCCCTACCTCAAGCCACACAAACTCTAGAAAAAAGGAGAAGGATAACCTTTCACTAGCATAGTGAAAGAAGGATTTGAAATGAGCTGTTCAACAAGTTGAAAAGGCACAACATAATCAAAATATTACTGCTGTCCGGGAACTCGGGTGGCCTATCGCCTTAAGAAGATCTAGTTTCAAGAGGAAGCCCAACCTCTTGTTAGCATTAAGAGAATGAGAAAGTTCATGGACAATTATTATAGAGTCCAGGATGTAACATCCCTTAAAAAAGCCACTTTGATGTTTAGAGGTCAAATCAGGGAGACACTTTTGAAGTCTAGTGGCAAGCACCTCCAAAAATAATTTATAGATGGAGTTACAAAGACTGATCGGGTAGTACTCACCAAAGTTATTAGCATTAGTAGACTTGGGGATCAAGAAAATGAAGGTCACATTCAATTCTCTAAGTAATCTTCTAGAACCAAAGAATTCCTTAGTGGCATTAATGACATCTTCTGCAATAATCTCCTAGAATGACTTAAAGAATAGTAAAGGAAATCCATTAGGCCCAAGGGCCTTTTTCCGTTCAAAAGAAAAGATTGCATTCTTGATTTCACTGTAGAGGGGATAGCAGTAAGCTCCCTATTTAGGATCTCTAAAACTAGATGCGGGATAAATTTCAAAGAAGCCTCCACACCATTTTGGTCCCACATAAGATCGTCCCTAAGCAGATGTTGAACGAACTTAGTAGCCACTCTCCTAATAGCCTCCTCATCTTCTAATAGCATACCATCAGCCATGATTGAGGAGATCCCATTGGATGACTTATGCCTGAGGGTAGTCAGGTGAAAGAACACGGAGTTACAGTCCCCAAAATTCAACCAAATGGAATGAGAACACTGCCTCCAAAAATCTTCCTCTTTTGTAACAATGTCATGAAGTTGAGCAAGAAGACCATCATCCTGCAATTAGAGATCCTTTGATAAACCCTTTAACTAGATGGCTTCTTGAAAACTATCCAACATTTGAATAATATAATTCTTAGAGTAAAAAATGTGACCAAACAACTCTCTATTCCATTTCTTGAGATTTCTCTTCACAAAGGTCAACCTCTTGGCTACTCTAAACATCACATTGTCATCAATATTAACTTGCCACCATTTCTTTATACAATCCATAAACCTAGGATCCCTCAACCACATAGCTTCAAACCAAAAAGGAAAGCATTTCTTACCACAAAGCCTATTAGACATGAAAGAGATAAGGTAGTGGTCTGACCCACATCTCGTAATCCTGGATAGTGAGCAAGTAAAATTGACAAACCCAAAGTCTGATGTTAGAGCTCTATCCAACCTGAATTGAATATTTTTGGCACCAACATGCTTGTCAGACTAGGTGAACCTGACCCCTATCATCTTCACATCAATAAGAGAATTGTCATCAATGAACATTCTCAAATCTAGATGGCTATCAAGATTGGCTTGTATACCACCCACTTTCTCATTATCACAAAGGGGAGTGTTAAAATCTACCATCACTAGCTAAGGGCTATCAAAAAAATTACTTTGAAGACACCCCAGATCATCCAATAATTTTTTCCTAGTCCTCTTTAGATTAGGAGCATACACATTGGAAATAACCCAAGAGTAAGACTCCCTAATCAAAATAAATTTCGTCTCCACATGGTTAAAACTATCCACAATCAAGAAAAAATTAATCAACCTAGCATTCCAAAAGGTAGAAATTCCACTCGAAGCTCCCTCAAAACTAACCCCATGAAAGCTACAATCCTTAAAGAAGAAATTATTTAAAGCTTCTAACTTATCAACTTCCATATTCATTTGTTGAAACAACAATGTGTCCAGCTTATGGTCTTGAACCAAGTCCTTCATGAGGTCCTACTTGTGGATATTATTCAAACCCATGATATTCCATGAAATAATCTTCATTTGCATTGGGAGGTGGTTCTCTTAGAGCACAATTCAAAAAGGGTCTTATGAACCCCTTCCACAATATCCCGCTTGCAATCCCTCTCCCTTCTTTTCTATAGAGAAGGTCTCCCCTGACCCCTCTCTTTAGCCCACAGTCCAATTCTTGCCTTCTCATGTTAACACCTTTGTGGGGTTGAGGGGGAGGAGAAGTAGAGGAATTCTTCTTTCTACCCCTCACTGGAATATATCCTTCTTCATCCTTACTCCCTATGTCTGCAACCACCATGGTAGCCCCATCACCCACAAAACAAGATGAATGGTCTAGGGGATAGGATGGGGTGACAATGGGCTCCATAATAGAACATTTAGAGGAGCACAAAGTATCTAAAACATGATCCACATCCTAATCCATAGATTGGCCAGTAGCCTCGTCCCCCAAACTTCATAATCTCCTTGTCAGTCTCGAGCTGAGGGACAAATTGATCCTCACTATTAGCTTCACCCTCCATGACTTTTCTAGCTATTGACTCATCCTGCACCAGGGGAGCCAAAGTCCCATTAGCCTCCTTTACCTTCCAAAATATAGTTTAAGGTGCAACCTTGGGCGAAACCACCTTAGCAGGACAGTCCTTAGCCTAATAGCCTACTTTTTTGCACTTGAAGCATGTAAATGGAAAATTTTCAAATACAATCTATTGCTTCTAGGACCCCACCTTTGAGGTAAGGTTGAAAGTTTTAGGAATTAGAACATGTTGATCAATCATAACACAAAAAATTGCTACAAACAGATGACTTTTAGAGAGAGTGGCCTTGTTAATAGAAACTAGCTACCCAAATGACTTAGCTTTTTCCTTAAACACTTCTTCATCAAAATATTACAAAGGCAAGTTTGGAAACTTCACCCACGTAGGGGTAGAAACAAAGAGACACTTAGAGAGATCCATCTCAGGCTCTCAGGGATGTAACACCAAGGTGAGATGCCCAAAAGATCACAAACCTTTTGCAAAAATTGCTCTTAGGTGTTCATTATAGGAAAAAGAAAAGGAAAAAATCCTTTAGCCATAGCCGCAACCTCAACTTGACCCTTCAGAGCCCACATCTTATGAACATATGTGTAAACCTCCTCAATATCAGGTCTAGGACCTAGAAACTTACCTACCAGAGAAAAGTCCATTCTAGCTATATTTTTATCTATAAGAGAGTTAGGAATGGACAAGGAAAAACCACCTTCAATATTAATAGAAGATAGATTCAAATGCAATACCTTTACCTTTAAGCTTTGAGGAGAAAATGTCAGCCCATTTATGCCCAAAAAAAGATGACTACCCCACTAGTCGATAATTTCCCATTGGAAGATGCTCAATCCAAGGATTTATGATTATCCATAGATAACTCCCCAGTTGGGGACCACACATTATCACTAGAAGCCACATGACCACCAAGGGCCTTTGAAAACACCTCCATTGATGGAAAACCAACACAAGAATCCTTAGAAGCCTCAACCACAAACTTATCCTTAGAGTTCACATATTTGACCTCATCCACAACACACAACCCATCCATCCCAGCAGCACCACCAAAGAGCACTAAAGCATCCATACCACACAATCCATCTTTCCTAGCAGCATCAATAGAAAGCACCAAATTTGTAGCCTAACCAAACTAGAAGTCACCATGAATTCTAGAAATTGAGTTCAATCTCAAATCACTCGTCGCGCAGATACGGGTGGCTGTCGCCCGGCGGGGTTAGCCGTTGGGTTTTGGTTTTATGGAGCAGATTTGCGGAACGCTGCCATGCCGTTATTGTTGAAAAGGCTTGCGGACAACGAAGACTGCGCCCGGTGCGGTAATGGGTACATGGTGTGATTAGATTGATCTAATTTTGTTAAAAAATGAACTTTGATTTTATGGCCAAATTTGGCAGTTGCATGTACCAAGATCAATTCCACTTCACTATTTTTGGCAAGTGGCATCTGTAAATACACTCACTTATTTAATTTGTTACTTGTAGTGTAGGAAAGAGTATCCTTTTTCACACTTAATTTGGAAATTAAATATTAAAACGCACTAAATTATGCCTTAATAAATATTGTTGTAATATGTATTTTATATATTCAAATTAAGTTTAGGGATTTATTAATTAAAATGGAATTAATTGTGCCATATTTTTAGTGTTGTAAAGTGTACCTTTACACCTTCACACTTATCTAGGGCTTTATTAATTAATTGAGGTTAATTTTCCTTAATTGTCCCCTTTAATTCAAATCCAAGCCTAATTAATTACAATTTTCAAAGAGGAAAACCTAACATTCATTAATGCCATAACATAACACTTATCATTGAGCAATGTGTGCCCTAGGTAAGTGACCTAGGACCCATTCTCCCAAGGGAAAATGGGTCCTCACTTAGACCGAGGACCTAAATTTAAATTATGTTTTTGATGGTATTTTTACTATTTATATCATATTATTCACATATCAAACATGTTATTTTAAAGGAAATGTTTGCTTGGGTCTGTCGTAATAAGGGTGTTTCACTGTGGTTTCGTGGAATGTTTTCCAAGCTAGCTTGATTTTGTAGTGTTTTTGAGGATCAGAGTTATGGTTTTAGAGAGGGAGTTTTTCGAGGCTTTTGTTTCAAAGGGCATTTCAAGGTCTGTTAATGAAATGGCTATATCCGAATCCCCTATTTAATATCCATCCTACTACCATATCATATAATATTTAGAATAATATATTTTATATAGTATTATTCACATCTTCCATTTCAAACGTTTCAAGGCATTTTGGTTTTCCAAATCAGCTTTCAAGATCAAAGGAATCCACATCCATTTGAAGCCATTTTGATTACTGATTTTTAGATCTGTTCAGGTTTTAATGGTTTTGTGAGTTGACATTGCTTTGTTCATTCATCATTCCTTTATGTTTCATTTCATTACAAGGTATAATTACCAAAATGGGGTTTGACCAAGAAAAACCCCCATTCACCAACAACAAATCATTTTTTTCTCTTAATTTATGTTCAAAAATTTAGATGGAAGATCTCTTAAAGAGCAAAATTGAAGAAGTTGTCAAAGTTGCATTTATTGTCATCATTCTTGCAATTTCATGGAAACTCACCTACAAGAATTATTTTTGGTTGTCTAAATCTAAAAATCAGGGATTTGGGAGTGTAGAAATAGGAGAAGAGAACCCAAAACCCATTTTTATAGAGCCTTAGCCAGGACCCAATTGCCATAGGGGGAATGAGTCCTTAGTTAGCTTTGAAAAAGCACTCTTGGTGACTTGTACACATAATTTTTTCCTTTCTTAGATCTACATTTTGACTTCTAGTTCCATAATTATTGAGCTTAATCTTCAAGATCCAAGTTGTAGTCTACATTTTGGAGGTATTTTACTATTCTTAATCCTTCTTTCCAAAGTGTTGTTTAATCAGGATCCATGTCCTTACAAAAATAAGAAATTTTTAGAATCACACTTTGACTTGACTCAACTCAAGGTTGATTGTCCTTTCATTATGTGGATCTCATTTCCTAATGAAATAAAAGGAGAATAGAACTATCTACTATCTTTTTGGTGAACCCTTTTTTTTCAATCAACTAAACCTATTTTCTATTGTTTTGTTCTAGTGAACCTGACTTTGATCATTGCAATTTTTTGATTTTAGAGTTAATTTGCACCTTAGACCTAGATTTTTCATGAATTTGCATTGCATTGCATTGAATTGAGTCTCATTTAGGGTTGTTTAGCTTGCATTAACTTTTCATTTCATTTAGGGTTTTAGGATTGCATCTTTGCATTCTTTAAATCTGAAAAATACAAAAAAAATGTCATTTTACAAATCATTTACATAACATTACATCATCATTTACTTGCATTTGAAAATTGAAACATAATTGCACATCAAAATAGGTCTCCTAGTTTGTCATTTTTCCATATTTTGCACTTGCATTCAACCTTAATTTCATAGAAAAATCAAGCTGTGACTTATTTTTTTAAATCAAAATCTAGAAACCAGAAAAATCATGTCAGAAATCTATGAAAACATGTTTAAAACCCCTAACTAGGACCCATTCACCCGTGGGTGAATGAGTCCCTAATCGAAAGAGACATTTAATTTTTGGGCAGAATTTCAAGAACATCTATTTTTCATTCCCACTCCTAGCTGTTTTCAAATGGAAAAAGTGCTGTTAATGACTTCACAGGGGCATGCGGGATCATGATGGGCCCAAAAGAGTGGCGATGCTTGTTGTTGGGCATGTAGGGTATGTACCAAAGGCGTGGCCTTTTTCTTACCATAATTTGAGTGAAGAACTAAAAAGGGTTTTAAAGGAGATTATTAAGTTTCCACCAATGCCATAAATTATGCTACTTTTGCTTTAATAAATAATTATTATTAAGTACATTTAATTAAACTAGAATTCTGATTGATAGTGATTAAAAACATCTATAAGATGATATCACGTTTTTGGATCAAGGTATGTGTCATTCTCATGCTTCACGTACTAGCTAAAGGTTTGAAAATGGACTTCATGGCAGGTGCGATGAATTTAAGGTGGTCCAAGAGGCATTTATGAAGGTTTACATGTTTTTAGAATTTTGTGAAATAAATTGATAATTAATTATTGCAAATTACAAAAAATGCATCACAACTCGGAAATGAAGGTCCTCTATATCCTTAGATATTACATCAGTGGATGTTGATAATTTTGTTACGGTTGGGGTCAAAGATGGACTGCCTGTGCCTAAAATTTAAGTATTATTGCATTAAAATTTAAAATTTTCACTAAATAGATTGTATTTTTAAATAAACATAGTAGTTTAGAAAGTACATTCAATTTGCTATAGATTATATTCTTACATTTTTTTGAAATAATATAGATAATTTATTCAAATTTTTACGTCAGGTTTCTTAACTTTGATTTTTCTAAATTTTTCGCCACATAAGGCCTTGTTTTTTCCATGACGATCCTGTACATACCCACTAGGGAAGATGAATATATGGAAAAAGTAAGGAAAAAAACTTAGGATGTGATTAGGCAATTAGCAAGGAACTATGTGACAAGAACCAATTCTTTGTCATCTCACATTGCTCAGACACAGGAACATGTTACAGTTGTAGAAGTATTGGATAACCCAGTCTTAGAGACTGTTGATGAGACACCTGGTGCTTCAAATACTCCTTCCCCTGTTGGAAAAACAAGGACAGACAACTGAGAGGGGGGGTGAATCAGTTTCCACAAAACATTAAACTTTTCAAACTTAACTTAATCTCAGATCTAATGAATGAGCAATAAACCATAAACAATCAACACATTAGGAACATAGAGAACACCAAGATTTTTATTTGGAAACCCTATTAGGTGAAAAACCATGGTGGATGTTAGTCCACAATATTATACCATGTTAAAATTATAATGAAAATAATAATGGGAATGCATATGCATTCAGACACTGCCTAGAGCTCACTGCTCAAATACAAGTGGGCTCACTATCCAACAATAGAAAGTAAATTGGATCAAATCCGAAGGGTATGAACTAAGAAAATAGCTCCTTCACAAGCCTGATTGCAGTTCCAATTAAGCACAAAAAAATTCTTCACTCTTTTGCTCACTTCAACACACTTTGCTCTGCCTTCAAGAGATATTCACACATTCACACATTTGACATACACACACACTCTCACTTTCTTTTTTATCCTCACTCAAACAATCTCTCTTATATATTCACATCATGGATTACATTAACAACTTAGTCAGCCAAAAAAATATAAAATATATTTACAATGTTGGCCCAAATTTTCAAATGAAATTTTCAATGTGAATCTAACACCCTCAACCAATACAATGATGTGACCCAAAATAGTATCCATGAGTGTGCCAAACATTCAAATTTTACTCTTCAATGATCTGCAACATGTTACCACCATCATGTTAGCCAGGAACATGAAAACCTAAACATGCACAAAAAATATTCAACCACAAGCACACCGATCAACATGGACATACAAAAATGATAGAGAATGATCTAGAAGCATACAAAAACACCAGGAACTAATAGAGAAGCATCCACAACAACTGAGATTACCAGAATCACATAAAATTCACTCAGGATCACTAATAAAGACCATAAAAACACTGTCAAACCACAACACGATCAAATCTTTATGTCGACCTTTGAAACTTTAGGTAGATGAACTAGATAATCTCAACAATGAAACCTTTAGTTCATAATAGCTGATCTTCAACTTATAGAACAAAACACCTTCATGACCTACACAGTTCCACTGCCAATAGGAAACTCTATAACTCTTTCTTCAACAATTTTCTCAATATCCTCGACATATATAGCCTTCAATACAATGATGCTAATAGTGTTGACATCAATGACAACTACATATCAGCAACACATCCACAACATTTGACACTTTCCCAACAATCCCCCCCTTTGGCATTGATGGCAACACATGATGTGAAAAATACCATCAACCCAACACACTTACTTCTCCTTAGATTTTGAATCTTCTTCTCAACTTCTCTTCTCCCCACAAGGCTCTTCTCCTCAGAAATATTTTTCACATTTCTCTTCTCCCCCTTTGACATCAATGGCAAAGGTAGCCATTACCTTTCCACATACACACTCTAAACCACATATAGTAATGAAGCACATGGATAAATGCAAGTAAATGCATACTTTTAGTTCTTATCAGGAGGGGTAATCACCCCTAGCATTCGTTTGAGATACTCAAAAGTATTATTTTCCAATGGCTTAGTGAAAATGTTTGCAATCTGCTCTTTGGTTGGCATATACTCTAGTATGAATTCTTTCTCACTCCCTTTCTCCCTCAAGAAGTGAAACTTGATTGATATATGTTTGGTCTTAGAGTGCAGCGCTAAATTCTTCAAGATATTTATTGCACTTTAATTTTAAAAGTATGTGGCAATAGGTTCTTCATATAATACCTTGATATCTTTTAGCATCTGTTTCGTCCACATCACTTGAGTATAGTTATTTGCAGCAGCAATACATTTTTCTTCAATAGTAGATAGAGAAACATAATTCTATTTTTTTCTCAACCAAGACACCAAATTCTTCTCTAGGAAGAAGGCACCACCACTAGTACTTTTCTTGTCATCTACATCTCCAACTCAATCTGCATCAGTATATTCACTCAAAGTGAGATCATCATCCTTTGGATACCAAAGTCCAAAGTCAACTATTCCTTTCAAATATCTAAAGATTCTCTTAACAATAGTCACATGTGATTCTTTTGGATAAGCCTAAAATCTAGCAACCATACATACAACATTCATAATATCTAGTCTAGCCTAAGTAAAATAGAGAAATCCACCAATCATTCTATGTTAACCTGCATCCGATTACAATGGGTGTACCGATAAGATTTGATTCTTCCATCCAAAATTTCTTTAGTAGCTCTGTCATATATTTGGAATGAGATATGAAAATTCCCTTG
>VDFB02231805.1:0-11825 GCA_007258455.2 Sequoia sempervirens
TTGAGTGTTTTTTGGATTTTTTTATGTTTTGGATGTTTTTGGATTTTTCACATGATTTTGACGATTTGGATATGAATGTGTAATGATATTAGTGCTTTTTTTTTTTGGATTTTGTTGAAAACCAAGCTAAGGTGGATTGATCAGATCGATGGATTGATGATGATGATAACAACAATGCAATGATAATGTTATGCAACACAAGGATTTGATGGGATTGATGATGATAACATTGTTGAGGATACACAACAATGCAAGGGCTGGATTGATAATGATAACATTGTCGAGGATACACGATAATGCAAGGATAGTGTTAAGCAACACAAGGATATCCCGAGATGATGATTTTTTGATTGGATTTGATTGATCATGTTTGATGAAGCTTGGTTTGGAACAAAAGATGTTTGGATGATTTGATGTGATGTTGAAGGATGCGTTTAGATGCGACTGATAGTGATTGTTTTGATCGATTTTCGATGAAAGATGAAGTGTGATAAGGAACATGTTCTCATCAAAATATGCCATGGGCTAGTGATACAAATGCTTTGACCAATTTTATTTCATGTTTTCCAATGTTCGGATCGCCACATAAGTTGGAGGATATAGACCAAGATTTATTCTCAAAGCAAGATGTACATATCTGCCCCCAATGTCTAGCAATGTATGGATGCTCGGATAAGTGTATGGATGGATGGATATGGTAAGCACGCAAAGGATGCCAAGGATTATCTTGCGATAAGATAAGGTGTTCAAATAAAGAAAGCTCATTGGATAATGCTTCATGGCTCAGATAATGCTGCATAGGATAGGACCAATGAAAACGGCCCATGTCAAGATGTTTTACCGTAAGCAAGCGTAAAGCGTGCCCCAAAATGTCATCAAGATCAAGATAACCGAGATGATGGATGCGGATATATGCGAATGTATTGGATAAATGGTTCATGGATGGATGGATTTATTATGGATAAGATGGATGGAATGTTCAATTTATTATGGATGGGATGAGATGCTTTCATCTGAACTGGCGCACGTAGATGCTCGATTCTACACATGACGCCTGTTTGCCAGGTTTTCATCATGGTCTTTCCCAAAGCGCCACTATAGTGGTTTTCACTAGAGGAAGATTTTTATCTTTACTGTTTTCAATCCTTTTTCTAATTTTTTTGGATTTTCATATTTTTTGATTTTTTTGTATTTTTCTGAAAGATTCATGCTAAACCACCTGGTGGTGTTGATGTAGATGCCCCTGTCATGATGTGCCATCGATATCACACTTTGAAGGTACGCTTTGCTAAAATCAGTGCACTTGGATACAGCTTTTGGGATTCTTGATTTGCTTAGTTGATACCGAGGGGTTAACCTCTTGTCTCTGATAGCGTACATGTGATAAAATGCCTTCAGAATCCTTATGATGAAGGGTCGTTGCCAATACACGGTCAATGTAAGAATTGGATATCATGCATGGAGGCATGGATGGAGTTTTATGGATAAGAGATGGATTGGTTGACAGTTTGGAACCTTTGACTCTCCAAACTTGGGAAGATGAGCAATGATGGGTGGATACAGAAGTGTGCATGGAATTAGGACCAACTTCTTGATACACTTTGTATGTCGCTTGAAAAGATTGCTTTTGCTTTTGCGGACATCTTTGATGGATACTTTTTCCCTCTTTAGTTTGCCCGGGTTTCTTTGGTGATGGGTTTGATAGGGATGATCTTTCTTTGTATTCTTTGGTATCCATGTGTATTTGATTTTTCCATTATGCTTTGCTTCTTTTGCTTTGATGGCGATTCTTACGTGCTGATTGAGATCTCTTTCTTTTGGCGTTGGTCCCAATTCATGGATGGGGTGATGGGTGGATGAAGATTCATGCGTCGGATGTATGAGTATTGACATTGGCTTCATCATAAGGATTCTTCATGCTCCCTATGTTGACGTTTGCTTGAAACGAAGTTGCCCCCAGTATGGTGATAGTATCACCTTTATTCATTGATTCTGCTTGTTCCAAGAGCTCTTGTTCAATAAGTGTTCTCTGATAGATGACCACCGTAGGTGACGTTCTTTCAATTTGCTGCTCCGCTAACTCTGGAATATATTGTTCTACCTGATTTTCTTCCTTGAGTGGATAATGTTCATCTTTATTCACTTGATGTCTCAGTTTTTGGACATATTTGATCACGGTGGTGACAACTCCGTTTGATTGTAGGAGTTAAGAATCTATGCTGTGTAACAAAATCTTGTTCTAGATGAAGATCATCGTGTCCATCCATAGAAAGCATCTCATGGGTAGATGGAGGGTATGTGCTTTATGTGGATGAGTCATCTTGCATAGATAAAGAAGTGTTCATTAGATTATTGTGTAGTATCTTGAAGATACAAATTCTTGATCTTGGTCCAATTCGAGTTGCTTCGACGTACTTTGGATCAAGTTCCTGACATGGGTCGGTTTCAAAGGATGAATGGATCTCAAAGGGTTCTTGGATATCTTCATTAGGAATGGGAAGCAGTTCAATATCCTCAAGTGTTAAGTTCAGGGTTCTTTCAGTATCTGTAACCATGCGGTCAAAGGGGATCATCATGTTTTGAAAAGGACCATTGCTAGACTTTGGTGAAAGATTTTGATCATGCTTTGGAATAAATTCTTGAGATATGTCCTCTAACTCATAAGGTGATGTAGAGACATTTTCAACATGATCATAGGTGAACTGATTGTTCATTATGTCAATTGGATCAAATAATCCTAACACTCCTTGAAAGAGATCACTAAAAAGTGGCTCTTGATGTATGGTGAGTTGATCATCGGATTGTGTAGATACATCTCATCGATGGAGAGGTTTTGATCATTGTTAATTGCAGTGGAGAGATTGTGAATGTCTTCGACCATAGAGTCAAGTGATGTTGATATTTCTTGAATTGGCTCATTGTTGAGTTTTGTTCGTGGATTTTGATCATGATTCAAAAGTGACTCTTGACATATGTCGATTTGATCAATGGATGAAGTAAACGTGTGCTCAGTGATGGATTGATCTTGATCCTTGTTTTCAATAGTTGTCATCTTTTCTGTTTGTGCTCGTGTTGGTTGGGTAGCTTGAGAGGCTTGGGCAACTTGAGAGGATTGTTTCACACTTTGAGCTTGTGTTGCTTGTTGCATGGCTAGATATTGTTGGTATCCCTTTTGAAAAGCAGCTTGTAATGTCGCGTTGTATTGGATTGATGTGGTGGAAATTGGTGGTGGTGGGGGTGGTGGTGGATTCGAAATCATGTTGGATGTAGTGACAAGTGTTTGAGATACGCTCGAAGCGATCATGGTAGTGAGAGGTTGAGATGTGATGGGTGTGATAGTGATGTTTGGAGTGATCGAAGTGATAGAGATGGTTGGATTGACCGAGGTGATAGGTCCTTGGGAGACCAAATTTTGATTTGGGATCAATGTTGTTTGATTAGATACCATCGTTAGATGCGATAATGATGGAGTATATTACGAGAAAGATTTGGCGTGATGGTTTGATTGGCGTTAGGGCGGATTGATTTGGATGGAATGATTAATTGCTGGAGTGAGGGGAGCCTAAACGAATAGTGTTAGTATATGGGTAATGGTGGTGGAATCTCTCTTGGCATAGCAAATGCCTCAACTATTTTGGAAAGGATTCGCGATTTGATCTTGCAAATTTGTTCTTGATTTTGATCATGACTCACTTGAGATGATTGATTTGGCTTTGTGTTCAAAATGGATTTTTTGGCATACATGCTTGTGGTTTGGAGGAATGGGATTATGGGAAAATTGACTTTTGGATAATGTTTGATTTGGGATGATGTTCAGATTTGGCATGATAGGATGAACATTGTTGGTATTGGGAATCATTTTTCCAAAGTTTTCCGAGTTAGGATTCATGTTTCAAAAACTTGCACTTGGTACATCCACATTTGGTTTGTAGGGATTTGGTGGAATGACATTGTTCGTTTCAAGGCTCATGTATTGATTATTCGATTGGTGGATTTGTAGGTTTGGACTTAGATCTATCATTGGGAAATGTGTTCCAAACTTTGACTTGGGCATACTCACACTTGTTGTACCATTGACATTTGTCGAAGGTAATGATCCCATGTATGGACTTTGATAATTGATAGGCATTGCAAGGCTTTGAGGATTCCATTGATTTAGATTACTCAAGATGTATGGATCAAGTGTATATTCCATGTTCTCCTTGTGTTTTGACTTTGTTGACCTCTAAGGTGCTCTAGGATCAATGATGAGATGGAGGATGAAATGTGTAAATGATATGAGTGACAAACGTTTAGGAACTTTGTATCAGTGCTAGACTTAGGGCTTGATTTTGATTGTTTGATGTGGATGATGAACTTGTAAAACCCTAAAATGTTGGATGTTATCTTAGGATGAACTTGTTCAAATGATTGCTAATTTAATTAAATGTATGAAAAAGGATGCATTCCCATACATCTAACTAAACAAATGATTTTGATTTGGTTTAAGGATGTACCCAAGTCTAGAATGATGTTTGCAAAGATCTAAAGTTGTTTTGGTGAGATGGATTGATGAATGTTTGGAAGATAGATGAAAGTTTTGATGATCCTAAGAGACTTAGAGAGACTTTGTTTACTAGGCCAAGGTATTGAATAACACACTTTTCTCTAAGAGCAATCAAAAGACCAATATGACCAAGAGATATCAAGCACATGTGTGGGGTCCAATTCGTTGTCTTTGCTTAATGAGTTCTTTTTACCAAAAGCAACCACTTGATTATGTTTCAAACTAAGATGTCCAATGTCTTAATTTCTTTAAACCCCACAAAATATTTTATGTGGAAATTCAATGAACTTAAGGCAAGGGTTTTCCTATTGTTTACTCAAGAAGACAAATTGAGGTATAATCCAATGCTTAGGAACCTCTACAGGCGTGAATCCATGAAGGGAAAAGCGATAACATATGGATTGAGTCTGTCGATTTGTCTTCAAGAGGGTTTGAAATTTTGAGAATCATGTTGAATGTTTTTGATTTTGCAAAATGTTTTCAAATACACACTATGTTTTCAAAAAAAGAATAATTACAAGCCCTATGGATGTGTAAGACTGTATTTGTTGGATTCCCACTTGGACAAGTCCAGCTACGCTTATCCCTAGCGGATGGTTAGATGCTTGACCCCACTGGCTCCCCTCCGGCTCATTAGCGTCAGTCAGGAAGTGACCAAGCATCAACACCACTTCAGAAACTCCCATGGCGTGCTTTTATCTCTACTAGGAGCCGTAAGAGTGTGGGGTGGCTTGAGCGACCGTTCTTGCACCAACAAATAGATTAAGGATTTTTTATTGAAATTCTAACACATAGGTTCTAGTAAGGACTTTCCGTTCATTGAATTGACCCATACGGCAGAGTCCCCTTTGGTCCAATCACATTAAGACTGACAAGCGTGATTATGGCGTTAGCAAAGCCTCATTTATATCGTGGAAATACTCTTGGCTTTAGGAATTATTCTGGGTTGAAGGTAGATCCCTTGGTGAGTACTTTTCCCAAGGCAGGCCCTCTAAGATAAATAAGCGAGAGCAAAAACACCTGTCCAAGCTTCGTCGATCTTTGATGGCACAAGAAAGAGATATGTAGCGAATTCCCTACTCACAGAATGCTCAATTTTAAGCCCAAATTGAAGTGTTTCCAAAGCAATAGAAATGTATTTTTAGGTGTTTCTCTTGCACCCTAGATACTTACAGAAATTACAAGGGGAGAGAATCGTGCTCAAAAGGCAATCACAATCAAGCACTTGTTCGTTTTAGCCTCAAAGCAATGATGACTTCATTTTAAGCACCAAAATCAAGTGTGAAGATTGTTTGTTCAATTTTAAACCAAAACGAAATCTAGTAAGTTTGTTCTAAGGTTCGTTTTAAGTCCTTTGCAATGAAAATCAAATTGTTCGTTTTAGACCAAAATGAAAATTAGTGTTCTAAAACAAAAGATAAGCAATTTCGTGAGGTAGTGTTGATCAAACACTAAAGTGTTTAAAAACACATTGTGTTTTCAAAAAAGAATTTTCCCTCCTTGGTTTTCATTTGATAGCCTTCTCTTTTCCGCTTTGTACCTTTTCGCCTTCACTTGTACCTTCGTTGTTCATTTGTACCTATACAAAAAGGCAATCATGAGAAGGTAAAAGATATTAAATTAAGTTCATTTTAATCATTGATTAAAAATAGAAGAACCAAACAAAAGATTCAATGATTTAAAATGGGGCAAAATGTAATCCAATATTAGATGCAATCATTGATCTTCCAAAAAGGTTACTTTCAAATAATAAAGACTCAATGTCTTTTAGATTACTAATGAATCACCACCCTTTCTCCGTAAAAAAGTTTGTTCAAAAGCCAATGTAAACAAAAAAAACTTATTAAGCAAAGATTTCAGTCCTTTTGTTATGATGACACCTTGATCTTCTTTGACTAAACCTGCAAAATAGCCATAAATGAGTTAGAACATCAATGTTAATAATAGGAAGACTTTCCTATTCAGCGTAGCCAATCCTAAGGAAAGTGTTAAACTGTATTTAAGAGACATCTCCAATGATTTAAAAGCGTTCAATAAAAAAAAGCAACCACCGGTGTATATAAGATAAAAAAGAAGACAAAGGCTTTCAAAGTGATGCAGTTGGAAAGTATAAGACTGTATTCAACAATCCTAGCATCGACTTATTCCCTTTAGTCAAGTGAATGCATAGTCTCAGCCGCTGATCTCTTAAGCTAATCTTTGTGGTCGTTAGGATAGGGTGATGTATATTGACCTTCGTACATGCTTAAAAGCTTTTAATGGGTGTTGGGTGAGGCACATGGGATTTTAAGCTGCTAGCTTAGAGAAGTTATGAGAGATGGCTTGTACGACTCAGGCTCCCCACTATCTTCGCTGTCACAGGCAACAATCAGCTCCAGGTCATGGCCGACAGATTTGTCAAGTGGGATGTCATATAGTCTTCCATGGTAGATGCGCATGCAGCCATTACTATGCCAACCCACTATTGTTACCCCTGATGATATCTACACCCACTATAATTAAGCACCTACGGACCTTGCTTGGGGATAGATGATTAAACAAAGTGTTCTGGACAGTGTGGAGTATAGCTGGCAGTGTGCATTTGTTTGTTTCGATGGGCGGATGGATAACAGTATACCAAACTAACACAGTTCGGACTCTAAATGCGTGGTGAAAAGCATATCAATACGAATAAATAATGTCACTTGAGACGCAGATTTTGCGGAAGGTGAGATTCAACCTGAAAGGCGACAACACAAGGCTAGCTTGACAGTCCATAAAGATACGTGCATGTGAACTGGTTGACAGTCCATAAAGCGCAGACAAAGCATGTGAACTGGTAGACAAGCGCCATTTTGTGGTGCCTAGGAAAGGCGCGCGGACTGTTTTGACAGTTTAAAGTAGACTCATAGACAAGGCGCATGAAATGTTTGACAGAATGCTTCAGAAGAAAAGTGGTCTTATACCATTGCTGCAGGAGTGAGGATGAATTTCCTAACCTTCCTTGTATCCTCTTTGCCTACGCGGAAAGAAAATGGGAGCTTTGGAACAGAAAATGGAGTTTTGGAATAGAAAATTGACGCATGGACAAGGCACATCCCAGTTAGACAAAGTGCCTACATAAATGTGGTCTAATGGAGCGTAATGATTGCAAGATATTAAAAACAGTCAGCAACAAATGCATTTGTCAGGCGTAGGGTTCATTCAACACACAGAAACAGTCAGCAACAGAAAAAGAAAAAGCTTCCAAGCGAATGCAGTTAGTAGATGTAAAGGCGGATTTCACAATAACTGAAGCCTTTCTACCTGCGCCAAAAGCGATACCATATATATCTACAATAACTAAGTAAATTCATTCAACTGTAAAGTCCAACAGATACGCATTGTGTATGGAAGCGTTGCAACTCATGAGCCCTGTCTCTTGGGGAGCCAAATACATTCAATGCATGGCTTGATCAAATCTATCACAGATTTTTGTTTTAACTCTGCAGGATGTCTCTTGCGTGCCTGGTTGGACAGAAAGAAAAAGAGATGTTAGCTTATATGGGGAGCATTGGTTCTTTGTATCGTGGATCCAAAATTAGATTGTGGGTTGAAGATAATCAAAACACTTGGAAGAAATGAGACATTCACAAAATATAGTTACATTTAAAGGGACTTTCAACCAAGAAGCCTTGATGTCTGGTAGTACTCAATGACCATAAATTTTTTAAAAAAACCGGTGACCATAAATGAATTTTCAGCAAAATCTGGTTATTAGCACTACATTTTTATTTTAAAAAGCCAGTAACCAAAATGTTTCTTGAGGGAGACTTCCGGTGACAACCAAATGCAGAAAAGAAAGCTCCTTAAAGCGATGTAACTAGTAGGTACAGAACCGAATTTAGCAGGCAAATACATTAATGAAGACCAAACGACTCAATGTGTTGAACCGACTTGAATGCACATAAATGAACATATTGCCTTAATGAAATCTGTATGCAATTAGGCCATGGAGATGTTGCTGCTGCCCATTGCATCATGACCCTATTTGGTCTAAAGTTGCTTTGCCCGCGATATCTTATGGGAGTACAATGATTTCTTGACCACTCTCAACATGCTTTCTACCTGCACCCAACATCAGTGGCTTGAAACGGGGCATGGACAACCATGAAAAACATAAAACGTGGAGAAACTCAGTCAGATATTATTGTTGGAAATGCTTTGACAGACATGTACGTGAAATGCTCAAAACCAAAGCAGCTTGAAACAGGGTATGCACATCCAAGAAAAACATAACACATGGAGCAGCTTTGTTAGATGTTTTATGTAATCCAAAATTTGGGAAAGGTAACAACTTTATCTGCTGCAATACAAATTATCAGAGACAAATATGATGGATTTTCAAGCTATTTTCTCAATATGCGTAATCAAGAAACAAAGAGATCAGTTGGAAAATACTCCAGCATTCATGGGCAGTCCAAAACATGAATTATATAGAGAAGTTGACAATGATATTTATAAACCACAAAACATCAATCAAATTTAGGAATCTTAGAGACATATCAAGCGATACTCCTTCTAGTAAAATGTGGGCCTAAATCTGCATTTTGCTCCAAAACAAATGGCATGTGATATTGTTAAATCAGCAAAAATTCAAATGAATCCATATGAAATATGGGAATCATGCTTCATAGTACCATCCAAACAACAAAATATCAACTAAAATCAGTGAAAGCATAAAGCAAGAATTCAGCTCTATCTCATATTGGTTGGTGTCACATGTGCTAGTGACCCTGCAATCCTTGATCAAACTAAAATGATAAAATGCAAAATGGAGATGGTGGAGTGGAAGTGATGAACAGTCAAATCAAATGAAGAGGTAACCTTGTTGTGAAGGATTTGCTCAAAGATGAAGCACCTATTTAAAGATTTTCAAAATTCCAAGTGTTGAAGAGGGACCAATGTGGGATCAAAACAAGCCAATGAGTTGAGGACACTTGTCATCATGTGATTAGTTGATGTATATGCAATATTTGGGAAGAGTGCCCAAGAGGGGGAAATTTTGAATTCAAATTTGCAATAAATTTTGAGAGGGGGACAAGAAAGGAGAGCAATAAATGCCCTGTTTGACTTGTCATGTTGAAAGAAAATGAGGTTTTAATAAATCAAATAAAATTGATTGTGCAGAAATGGCTAGGTCTAGATAATGCAAGTGGGATGGTGGTATTAGATTAGGATTAAGATGATGATCATGGATTAATGCTGATTAGATTATTTGACTTTTGGGCTGATAATTGATTTAATTTTGAATGGAAAAATGATGGAATATGATTTAGGATTTGATTTAAATGAGTCACGATTTATTTAATTAGAAATTGAATGATATGAGATGAAAGGTTGAATGCTTGTACGATGTGAATTATTTAATGAATAGATTAAAAGTGATGGAATTTTACCTAATACTTGAGGACTAATTTATTTGAATCGTCAGATGCATAATGTAGAAATTTTGCATATCTCTGGGGATGTAACAACTCTTAAAGAGACTTTATCCCCTACAGGTAAGATTTAATCTAAGAGTTCCTATTCTTTTTGGCACCAACTCTTATGTCGTTCTACCACCTCCTTTAGTCTACTCTTAATAATTCTCATTTTTTCTCCTATCTCATTGAGCATTTTAGGCCCTACTATGATATTTTCTTCCAATCTACCAATCTACCCCAACTGATGGGTGTATGACACTTCTTCCCATAAAGAGATTCAAACGGTGCCATACCTAGATATGTGTGATAAGAGTTATTGTAATCAAACTCTACCAATGGTAAGTCTTCTTCCCACTTATATTGTTGGTCCATGCAGTGCATTTAGAGGAGGTCTTCGACTACCTGATTTACCCTCTTTGTCTACCCATCAATTTAAGGATGATAAGTTGATCTAAAATTTAACTTGGTTCCCAATACGACATTTAGGGTCATCCAAAATCTTGAGGTCATCTAATTGTCCCTATTAGAAATGATAGTCTTTGGCACTCCATGTAAGCAAAATATCTCCTAGACAAATTTCTTAGCCGAGGTCAACGATCCATCCTTAAGGTTTCCTAGGATGAAGTGTGCCACCTTGTTCAACTTATCGATCACAACCAAGATAGAATCATGTCAATTCTTGCTCAAAGGTAACCCTTGTATGAAGCCTATATTGATCACCTGTCATTTATACTGAAGTATGTCATGAGGATATAATAGCTCTGCTACATGTGCATGTTCAGCCTTGACTCACTGACACTCTAAGAATCTATCTATGTACTCCACTACATCCTTCTTGAGTTTAGGCCAAAATTATAGAGTTTTCAATTGTGCAATCATCTTGGAGCCTCCAAGGTGTCTTGAATAAGGTGTGTTATGAATCTCTTCTACAACCAACTTCCTCACCTCTCCAAAATTAGGAATGTGTGTTCTCCAGTATCTCAAAATTCCATCCAGTTTGATCTCATACCCATCAAATCGATGATCTAATTGATTCTCTGCTAGGGCGCTCTTCACTCTTTCATAGTGCTCATCCCATGGTAATTTTTATGTCACCTGTTGTCTCATATTAGACCTTGTCTAGATCATGGTTGCCATATGTCTTCATCTACTAAGAGCATCAACCACTTTGTTCTCTTTTCCATTTATATACTCAATTCATAAGTCATACTCACTAAGTAATTCCAACCACCTTCTCTATCATGCATTAAGGTTTGGCTAAGTAAAGATGTATCTTAATTCCAAGTGGTTTTTCTTGAGATCAAATGGATTTCCCAAGAGATAATGCCTCCACATCTACAAGGCATGAACAATTGTGGCCAACTCTAAATCATGTGGTACATAATTCACCTCATGTTGTTTAAGCTTTCTTAATTCATATGCTACCACTTGTCCATTATGCATTAGTACCACTCCCAATCCCTCTCCTGAAGCATTTATGATTACAGTGAATCTTCCATTAGGATCAGGGATGGTCAACACTAGTGTTGTCGTGAGCTTCTCCTTCAGGAGTTGGAATGCTTGTTCACACTTCTCAGTCCATCAAGTCGTGTTCCTTTTCTTTGGAGTGGCGTGATTAGAGATGCAATCTAGGAGAACCCTTGCACAAAATTTCTATAGTATCCTACGATGCCCAAGAAGCTACAAACTTCTGACACATTATGAGCCACTAGCCATTCCATGATCACCTTAACCTTCTCAAGGTCTACAAATACTCCCTCACCTAAAATAATATGGCCTAGATAGTGCACCTCATCTTGATAAATGAGCACTTGGATAGCTTCCCAAAGAGTTTC